>JAFFZH010003709.1:0-11397 GCA_018420115.1 Euura saliciscinereae
TTTTTAAAAAAAAAAAAAAAAAAACGCTTCGTTATGGCCTCGCAAATTTGATTTGCTTCAAAATGAGTACAGATGCATGCCAATCGCTTCATCCGTTGAAGCTGTGGGGCGCCCCGCGTGAACCGGAACCCACAGTGTAGTTGACAGGAGCTGGAGCCGCCTTTTTCGATTTTTTCGTATGTACAAAATTGGAGTTTCTTCTTCATTAATAAATGAATAAAATAGGTGAAACTCCATCTCCAAAAGTGTTCATTTCATGTTGAAAAATAATGTCCGAACTTTGTGCATTTTTCATCCCTTTGAACGGTAAGATGAAATAACCTGTTTGTGTGATCTATAATTTTGTCAATCTTTTTCAGATTGCTCTCGTACTTCCCATAAAAAAAGTACCTAAGTACCTAAATATAGGTACATCTTGAGTACCTGTACCTGTACCTAGGTACACTTCGCAAAAAGTACCTGTACCTCTACCTAGGTACTTTTTTCTGCAAGTACCTGTACCTGTACCTAGGTACTAGAAATCAAGTACCTTTTACAACACTGCCTCTAATTATACTATCCACTATCCTTCTGCGTTTTAGTTACTTCCCTGGAAAAAATTCCCGAGAGGATCAGTCAGGACCTTGTTCCAAATTACGACGTGGGGAATGGACCTATGTGGACCCATGTGGTCCTGACTCGGGAATTCACTTTTCTGAAGTGAAAAAGGGCCCTACTCAACATTCCCAAGTCAGGACCTCATGGGTCCACATAGGTCCATTCCCCACGTCGTAATTTGGAACAAGGTCCTGACTGGTCGTCTCGGGAATTTTTAGCAGGGTTCTAATTGTAAATTTTCTGTACGGCTATATTTTATTGTTAATTTCTGTATTTTCATTCATGTCGTTGCTTGCAATATTACGGATATTTGCAATAATCGGATCGACTGTGTGCCTGAAACCTTACGACAAGTGATTTATAAAAAAGTAAATTCTTCGATCTGTAATGCACTTTGGATATACATGATTTTTGGAGTACATGGAGAATTTGTTGAATCACGCTGTACTGGTCCCCTCAAGCATTTTTTTTTTTACTACTACTGGTTATTTTCAGTGCGTTTTTTTTTTTTATTGTTACTTCATATTTCATGTGGTATTATATTTCTGGATGTATGTACCCGTTCCTTTGTTTTAAATCTTGAAATTCACACTGTTACTGATCGTATTGTTATCGCTTGCCCCACGGTCCACATTCACTACTCTGGAGTGATACGAAAACAATAAATATTATCGATTATATAAGTGGATTATTCTTCTCCAATTAACGACGAATCAGTTCCGAACTACAAACTCTGAGAGACGTTCGTGTTTTCCTCCCTGATCAAAAAGCTCAAAACTTTCCACCCTGACCATGACTGATCGGAAGCTACGATGTTCCTGCGTGATCCTTTGACCTCTTCTATCAGGCGCCAATGCAGCCGCAGGGACTGAGGACTCAGGACTGAGGGTTGGCTGCGGTTTGGGTTCGGGTTCGGGTCTGGGACGGAACGAATATATTCGTCGACGCCAGTGCGACCGTGGGATTCACCGTCTGTGATCCGCTCAGGCTCATTAATGATGATGTGCGCTGCTAGCTCTCCGCTCTGGCTCAGTACTTGGTCCAAAACACACGGGTTTTCTCTCACCCTGCGCGGTATCACCAGCAACAAACCCTCCTCTTCTATACATGTATATATATATACGTGCGCCTATGTATCCCAAGCCCTGCGTCACCTCCGTCGGAGTCTCTCGTACATAGATACACGTATAGCGGTATAATTTATGTACGCGACACTCTCTACTAATTATTTAACGTCACGGGATCTCATACGTGTGGCGTTTCTCGTGTGCACATACTCGCACCCACATGTCTCACGTTCGGTGATAGTAGTACCTATAATCACACGCGAAAGGGGCTTTTCGCTGTGGCTTTGTTTCTAACTAAATCCAGAGATCCTGTAACAATATTAGAACTGGTTTAACTAGCTTTGATATACACGTCCACAAATTGCCTTCCGATTTTCTCCTTACGTTGGGCCAAAAAATAACACTACGGAATCGGTTTTACATTCATTCCTGCTTCTTATAAAATTAGGAAAATAAATGCGAGGAACTATATCAACGTGAAAACTATGAAGTCTGCTGAGGTAAAGAGTAGGATTTCTGAGACTGACCTAGTCAATCATGTCATCAATGATGATAGCGATGGAGACTAAGATTATTCTGTGTTTTGCCTCACAATATTTTCATATTCATTGTAAACTGTGATACTGGTTCACTGGTTCAGCGAATGAGCAAGTATTTGTACATCAGAACATCATAAAATCACGAAAATATGCAGTCCGGATGATTAAATTGTCTTTTCCATGCAAAAAATAATTGAAGAGTCAATTTTCGATTTTTCCAAGCCTTGCGAAGAATCTGAAAAAAAAATTACAGTAAATCAAGCACACAGTCAGGTGTTCATACTGTAAAAAAAAGAAGTTAGTCACTCTTCGGCTTCGATCCAAAATCGACAATTTATGCATTCAACATTTTTTTAACAGTTTGAGTTTTCCGCGAAAAAATCTGCAAAAATTCTGCCACATGTGCGTCAATGTCCCTCAAATGTAGGATTTTTTGAAGATTTTTCGGAGTGTGAATGGCGCAAGAAGCGCGAAAAGACTTAAAAATCACGTTTTCTCAAGTTCCAAGCGTAATAGTGAAGATAGGAGGTTGAAATTTTGGGGAACTTGGTTTCTAGCAAAGCGCTTACGATTAGAGTCCGGATCGGCTCAGGGGCACGTTTCACGTGGGACCCCGTCTAGGCCTTTTCTTGAAAGTCTTAGAGACACTAAAAACTGGAGACACTTGAAGTCGAGTCCAAAGTCTTTGGAAGTCAATGTCAGTCAGTGTGAGTTAAGTAGTTGGAATCCATTGTACCTAAGATTGGAGTGAATGCGGTCAACACGAGTGTATAATATGCTTTAGAATTGCACCGGAAGATGTTTGTTATAATTGATGTTTAGCAGTGCAGCACGAGCGGGGTCCCAGGAAGCCAAAACCCCATCTCCACTTGTCTCATCATCATCATCACCACCATCACCAGCAATCCCAACCGCCTCACGTGACGCATCATCCTCCTGGTCATCCGAACACACCTGGACACCATGGACCAGGGGCGCATCTGCTGAGTCACCATAGGTCAGTCGGTTATTCTTCCACGATTTATCAACTGGGGGGGTTCAGCGATTATGAAGAGTTCGTGTTTCCGGCTGAACTATATTTATTTCGTTCACTTCAAACTACAAATTTTTGTGTCCAATGTAGATAAAAAAAAAAGCGATAAGAATTGTATGGTACTTATACTGTGTCAAACGGAACGAAGATCATGTACTTATATTTCTTTTTCGAATTCTTGACCGTAGGATTCTGAGGTGCGATCAGAAACCATCGCCGTATCCACCGCCGGTCTCGATCCTTCAAAAAGCAACCGAAGGATCACCGCCTCCGACACCTTTGCCGCCACCTCCCCCACCTCCACCCCCAAATCTTTATCACTCGGCCGCGGTAAATTTGGGACCGCAACCACCACTCTTGCAAATTCTTATGTCTGCAGAAAAGTGTCAGGTGATTAATAACTCGAATTCATGTACGTACGTACGTTCAATTATTGGCACCCCATGATTCTACGCAACAACGCAAGATCAAGAATGGGGATGGATCGTGCGAAAAACTACACGAGGGAGAAATAACTCGTTGAAATAACGTGTCAATAGCTCGTGAAGCATTGAGAAATAACTGAAATAATGAGAAATAATTGGAGTAATGAAAAATAAATGAAATAATGTTGAATAAGAAAAATAAATTGAACTAAATGGAATAATTTGAATGATTTTAAGTAAAAAGAAAAATAATGTGTCAGTCAAATCTTGAGTTATTTCCCCCTCGGAACTACATTAGCGAGATAAAAGTTAGGATTTTGAATTTGAATATGTTTTAGGAACTCGTATGGAGCACCAGGCTTCAACCAGACGGTGAAACATCTCCAGATCATACGGAAACTGAGGCGAGCCACAGTCCTGCCGCAGGCACTTTGCAGAGTCTCAGTCCAACTTGGGAAGTTTTACAAGTGAGCAGCATCTTTTCTTTTCTTTTCTTTTCTTTTCTGTTCTTTTCTTCGCGACATTCGAATCGACCGAATATCTGATCGATTATTATTTTTTTCTTGAAAAATATCTACTCATTTCAGGAAACAACGGCTCGACTCTTGTTCATGGCGGTGAGATGGGTTCGGTGCCTGGCACCTTTTCAAACCCTTTCAAAGAACGACCAGCTTTTACTACTTCAACAGGCCTGGACGCAGCTTTTTCTACTTCAGCTCGCTCACTGGTCAATCTCCTGGGATATTTCAGGACTTCTGGAAGGTGAACAAGTGCGGGGTCGTCTACCCCCCGGGGACTCATCGCACGAAGAACTGACGACAATTCAGGTAATTATTGTCCCGACTAGAGTAATTTCTCGTTACATCGGTCATAATTAAATTTTAATAATCGTTGACGAATTTTGAACAGGAAATAATGTGCAGATTCAGACAGCTCTCGCCAGACCTCAGCGAATGTGGCTGCATGAAAGCGATCGTTTTATTCACTCCAGGTAAGACGATTCTGTAATATTTCAGTATAACATCGATTGATTAAATGTGTTGAGAATCGCAGCAGTTTTTGTGGTTTTTTTTTTGTTTCAATTTACGAATATTAAAAATATTTCCGAAGATTGTAAATGATTTCCAAATGAGTTCAAGTCATTTCAGAACTCAGAAGATTCAAAGCATTCTCGAGGATCTCCCAGAAGATATGAAAAAATAAATGAATGCAAGAGATTTTCTGAGATTGCTTTCAAAATTGATTTTAAAATATCTTCGAAGATTTAAA
The DNA here is from genome assembly GCA_018420115.1 of Euura saliciscinereae. NCBI lineage: Eukaryota > Metazoa > Arthropoda > Insecta > Hymenoptera > Tenthredinidae > Euura > Euura saliciscinereae. Next base: position 4,931 of record JAFFZH010003709.1, read on the forward strand.
AAAAAAATTTCACTCGAGTTTAGATAGTTTTACAAGTTTTAAATATATTTTGAAGTGGTTTCAAGTCATTTCAGAAGATTCAAGGGATTTTGAATGCTAAGATTTTCTAGGATTCCTCAGATTGTAAAAAATACATCATTTTGAATGATTCTACATGATTTTAAAGCAATAAAAAATAATTACAAGCGATTTCATAATATCTCATTGTCAGGGATTTTCGAGGCTACCAAAAGTTTTTTTTCAAAGATTGCACGGATCGCAAAAATATTCATATAAATTCAAACTATCTTCATGAGTATACTGAAATAAAAATCGTGTGTTTCTCTTTTTTTTTTCAATTTTACTTCAACCTGTGCAGAAACTCGAGGGCTTCACGAGGGGCAGCCTGTGCAGATGTTGCAAGATCAGGCTCAATGTATTTTGGGAGATTACGTGAGATCGCGATACCCCCGTCAGCCAACAAGATTTGGAAGATTGTTGCTTTTGCTACCGAGTTTGAGAGCCGTCAATCCGTCAACGGTGGAGCTTTTATTCTTCCGAGAAACTATCGGGGAGATACCGATAACACGTTTGCTAGGCGACATGTATCAGATGGAGAGATACTCTAATTAAATATAATTACATATAGCTATAGGTATTCATGACTGTGGAAGATATTTTGTTTTTCGCGCATAATTATCGCAGTATATATTATATATGTATTGTAAATGATGTAATTTTATGTGTTGTTCCAGAATCCAAGATAAGATCATCATTATTATAGATGTACTATATAGTTTATCCCCAATTTGTCAAAATCTAAACCAGATCTTGATTAGGATATTCCCCGAATTTTGATCGTCGAATCTATATATTCAAATTCAAATACAATCTAATAAGAGGCAAATTTAAGATCCATTGCTTTCACTTCAAATCCTTCCAGTTGAGTCATATAAAAAAGAAATTCATATTTATTTATCTGCTACGGAATCAAAAACAGAATAAAAAACACTGGAATCGATTGCATATCATTATTTATTTATATGGAAATAATCAATTAATTATTATTTATAATTATAGACGGCATATGATTATTTTAGCTCGTAATTATCAGTGAGTTTGCAGATATTTTCATGATGGACGGTATAAAATTGACGAAATTTGTTAGAATGAGGTAAAAATGCCTCATACTTACAATTAGCTGATTTTGATTTATTTAAAAATCGTGATTCTCTCATAATTTTCTTTCTCATAATCTGCGATATGATTCCATTAAACAGCGTCGAAACCACAGGAAGTAGAATTATAATTATTATTTAAAAAAATTAAACCGCGGAAACTTGACTTACTTTTTATTGTAAAAGTATGTAATCATCAAGACTTTGAGAAGCCTGTGTAAATAGAAAAAAGAGGTATCAGATGATATATATTTACTCTCTATAATACTCGCATCCAATCTTATCTTCGTTGACGCCCACTTAAATGACTGGTAAACGTATGGTATTACGGTGATTAATTTTAAAAAAAAATGTGTATCAAACCACGTATTCGCCGATAATCGATCATTCGGATCAGAGTTTAATCTCATAAAACTAGAAAACTCCTAATTTATAATAGTGAATATAATTGATGATTGAGTATTAATTAATTTAGCGATTTCCCAACTGTGATACGTTATGGAAACCCCTTTTCATTCGTCGTTTATGTAATACGTAATAAAAATAATATTATCTATAATTAAGAAAAGAATATTGATGAATAGTTGTGGATTAATTAATTAATAATTAATCGTTAATACGTACCTATTATCATAATCGTGACCTAGTTCACTCAACGTCGATCATCAATGCTAGTAATCGATGCTGGGTAACCGTATATCCATTCAGTTTGTATAACTCTTCGTATCGGATAAAAAGTTTTTTCAAAACTATTATTTTTACAACTACATACTTATCAATTACGAGAGCGAATAGAATGGGGAGAAAAAGGTAACTGATATCAATATCATATGGATGACGATCTAATAGAAACAATTAATTTATTTATTTTGTAAAAAAAGATTGTAGAAATCCTTTTTTTTCTTTTCAACGAAATCTATTAGTTTATCGATGAATAATAATTAGGTGTAAAATATGTTCAAACTGGTATTTCAATTGTATTAATTACGTTTTTCAATGTAAATATTGTAAAGTAGGTATAAATGTTCCTGCTGTAAGTCAGATGAATGTGTAAATGTATTACGCTATTATCACATAATATACGATATGTAATAAGATTACAAAGTCCAACTTTTTCATTCGAACCATTTTAATCCGTTCAACTTAAATCGCTAGATACATCAAATCGATTTGTATTTCTTAGAAACTAGAATAACCAGACGATAATCTTGAATACAGAGGAAAAACGAATCGAAAAATCGGAAGTAAAGTAGACATAAATATTATATTGGTATCTTCAATGATGATAAGAAAGTAGGTATAATAATTTTATCGCAGTTTAAATGTAATTACAGCAACGCCTGTAAAATCGACCAACTGATAAGAACCTATCTCTGGAAAGTAGGAGAAAAGAATTCAACTAATTTCGAACTTAGTTCGTCTTTGATGAAAAGAAGACAAGAATTATTGAATTTATTAAGTAAACGACCTCAACCATGATTCAAACTTTGATTTAAATAGTAAAATTGGAAGTTCTAACACGATCTGTTCAAATTCATTCACAATCAGATCATTTTCAAGTAGGTAACAAAAGTTCCTGTCGTACTTTCACACTCTTAAGACCTATAAATTAATTATAGTTGATTGTAGTCGGCTTAAGGTGATCACAGTTCGTCGTGAGACTGGACGTGGTTCATGACAAATTCGTAGAGATCGTCCAGAGTCCGAGAGCCGTTGTACTCCGACACCTTTTGTCCGTCCTTGTATAAGAAAAGGGTGGGAAAACCGTCGACCTCCTGTTCATTGCAGAGCTGTTTGCTGTTGGACAGCGTACAGTCGACTTTCACTATTTGGACGTTGTCGTTTAGGAAGAATTTCTTCCCCAGTTCGTCCCAGGTGGAAGCGAGCCTTTTGCAGTGTCCGCACCAGGGGGCGAAGAACTTTATGAACGTCACTCCCTTCTCTACTCCGTGTTTGAAATTATCCCCGGTCAAAGTGAACACCGGCTCCACCTTCCACTCCGATTCTTCCTTCTCGTCCGTCTTTCCGTTCACGTTTTTACCCAACATCATCGATACGTAGGCTTTCAATTCCTCGTGAGATCTCTGACCGGTGTATTTGTCGATCTGTGAAATTTAGAACAAACATTATTTTTAATCATGTTTGAATCATCTGATCATCCGAATCGAATCATTTTCTCTTCTAGTTCAAAGAAATAAACTTTTGCTTCGACTCTATCATTGAATACGTTTGTAAAAACTGAGAAAAAGTCGAATTTTCAGCAAAATTCTTCATTTTCGGTCTCTGAATGAATAATTTTTGGCAAAATTCTTCATTTTCTGTCTCTAAATGAATTTGTCAGAAGAATATCGCGCACCCTCTTTCCGTCTTCGATCCACAGCAGCGTCGGGTATCCCTTGATGTCAAATTGTCCGCATACGGCTCTGTGCAGAGTGCAATCGACTTTGGAAATGCTGACTAGATCACCATTCTTAAGGCTGTTGGCAAGATCGTCCCACGTGGGCGCGAGCTTTTGGCAATGTCCGCACCAAGGTGCGTAGAATTTAACAAAATGTCTTCCCGCGGAGACGTGTTTGTCGAACGTGTCCTCGGAGAGTTCCAGGAGTCCGCTGACCGGCTGCGGGACAGCGGTGCTATCTTCCTCCTGAAAAATTTCAACGGAATAAAGAATCAATTTGAAGAGGATAAAATCGGGGAATCCCCCAGCTTCTAGGACACTGAACCGACCGCAGGAACGCCGCCCATCTGCTCGTTGATGAATGTGGTCAGAGAGGGAAGGTCCCTAGTTCCTCGGAACTTTGATCCCTTGGTTTTACCCGCCTTGAAGTACTTCAGACTGAAAATAAAATTCAATGAGTTTCTTACAGTTGAAATAAGCGTGAAAAAAAAGTTTATGAAGAGGTTGAATTCATAAATTTTAAACTTTCATCGGGATTTGAAGACTTTTATATCGATAGAAATCAAATTAGTCTATAAAACGACCGTAGTTTACGAATATCTAAGGAATCCTTGTATTTTCACCTCAGAAAAACACATCAGATTCACTGTAATTCGGAATGACGAATTTTTTTTGTTATTATCTCGTTATATCAGCGTTCAATAACTAATTTATTATTATTTGGAGTGATTCCAGTTATTTTTGGACTTTAGCTTCAATTCTGGAACAGATCGGAACATAATCTTCTAGCATCGAATGAAAAATTGCAACTAATTATGCTTCTAATTGAATCCAGGCAACATCGGTTCGATATAGTCAAAGCCTAAAAATTGTGCCAGAAATTTTGTCATCTCGTTATTCCCAAACTTCTGTTACGTCGTCAATGCCGATTCAACAAGTGTTTATAATTTAATGCGATACAACAAACGACGAACTCTAAACTCTCATTACTCACGTCGGGTATCCGGTAATGTCATTCTCCGTACAGATGGTGCTATCGGTGGTACAGTCCACCTTGGCGATCTTTACTTGACCGTCTTCGATCCCGTTGAGCATTTCCGCGAGCTGTTCCCAGGTCGGTGCGAGACGCTGACAATGTCCGCACCTGGGTGGTTCGAAAGGATCGTCAAGAAAACAGTGGAACTCTTAATCATCTAATTCTGAAATTCTGAAATTCTGAGAAATAATCTACTTACCACGGCGCGTAGAACATGACGAAGTTATCCTGCTTGGCTATTTCCGATGGAAATGTTTCGGAGGTGTATTGAACGGTGTGAACGTCATCGTCGTGGGCAATCGCGTTTTCGGAGGCGATAAACACACCGAGAATAACGACTGACAATTTAGGGAACATGATGGGACTTTTTTTTACGTATTAATCACCCGATTTTCGTCGATATCGCGATATTTGGTGGAGAAATAAAATCAGCACCGGGGGTTATCCCACACTTTGTCCGGCGAATAAGTTAGGTTAGACGCAGACGATGCCGGGAATTAGCCGGATATTATTTTACAGATTTATTACGACTCTCATAATGAACTGTGTGGGAGACGGGAGGAACTGAGGTGTCAGTGATATTCTGATTCCCGATACGGTCAAATCACAGGCTACGTGTCGGCAGAGTGATAGATAGAAAACACACAACACGAATTCCGCCCACTTTGTACAGCCCACCGATACCAATGACACCGGAATGTCTCACTGCGCGTCCTACTGCGCAGCATCGGAGACTGATATGCATACATTTACGCATGTCACTCTTCTGACTTCTCAGCGATGCGAAGATAGCCGCGATATTTAGACGAATTGAAAATAACCGTGGAACGAGAGATGAATGCCATTACGCGGTTTTTCATGCCTGTTTTCAGTACCTAAACTCGCCATTTTAGCGATAGCGGCGGTGAGTCCGTGGTGGGGGGTGACGGACTGTCCGTATTCGGGTACTTTTACGTCCTAGGACTTAAAAGTGGGCGAATACGTGCTCCGCGCATGCGCATTAGCTTCCTACCCGAGCGCACGGGAGACACGGACACATTTTCGTCTACTCAACGCTTGAACCTAACCTCATTTGAAAAACCGTTGAACATACTCTTGTTATATATACCGCGAGTAATCTTGGATGCGGGCCAATAGGTGCACCTGAAGCAGGCAACCGTACGTGCATACCGTCAGAATTAGGGGAATGGCCCGTTAGGACACTTTCGGATTGGACACGGATTCCATTGGACACGTGGCCAATAATTTTTTTTATCGGACACGTAGTTATTGGACACGTCCCGATTGGACATCAAAGTTTTCGGACACTTCGCGATTGGACACGAGCTGAATATCCATCCACGCAAGTCCCTTTCGGACACGTCATTATCGGTCACCAAATTTTTCGGACACGGCGTTTTTTGGACACGTGTTTTTCGGGAACGGGCTTTCTGGAGACGTGCGTGTTTCACAACGGAAATTTTCATGGTGTGTAAGTGACCCGAGCAACGAAGTTATTAACCACGAGGAATATGAAGTGCGCAGAAAAATATTGTTTCAAAATTAAAAATTCTGATGTTACGTAGTATGTGAATTGAGACTCAAGGGTATGCGGTATGAACAGAAGATCCTGTTTTTAAAAATGAGGTGAGTATTGAAGTAGGTTCATTTTCAAATAAATATTTTATTTGTTTTTACGGCACAGGCATTAAATAGATATATGTGGCATGCGCCGAAAGTAACTGTTTATTCGGCAAGGTTATGTTTTTCGTACGAGCCATTGGTTTTACCTGGCGAACCGAAGGCGAGCCTCGTAAAGCAACGGCGAGTGCTAAAAACATAACCTTGCTGAACAGTTACTTTCTGCGCGCGCCCCATACAATATTTTTTACGGAAA
>JAFFZH010003720.1:0-22983 GCA_018420115.1 Euura saliciscinereae
TTTGTGGTTTGTCAGAATGAACGCGTAATCCGGGGGCAATGAGCACGCGTGTATTCAAATTGGCACTGAGATGACGCATGATACGAGATAGTGGAATAAAAATAACCACTTGAAATACGAGGCGAAAGTTTTGGGAGTCCTCAGGGTTGGGCACCGGACCCACGCTTCCCGGACGTGGACTTGGACGTGGACGCGGACGTGCGGTACCGGAGTTAGTCTCTCTATGTGGGAGTCACTCTTTCGCGAACGTGACCACGAACGCCTCGTTCCACCTAGAATGACGTCGCCGACGCTTTCCGCGATATTTCTGCTCGTACGTAGGTACCTACCTCTACCTCCTGTCGTGGGAGTCGGGGGATCCGAGATCTTGAGTATGGTTTATAGCTCCGTAGAAATCGTTCGAGAGCTTGGGGACAATTTCAAAAAGCACGATATCGCGAATTAAGGATGTACTTCGGGTTGAAAGAGGCCCAAAATAATGCAAAAAACTTTTTATTGCGGATTTCTTCACTGAATACATTCTCCTATCGATATCTGAGAAGATCCAATCCAAATCTGATTCTTAGAGTCTTCTAATTTGGGCCCAGCGGTGATGATCTGATAAAATTATCCAATTGCACAGCTCAGAACGAGAGTGGTACGTGTCACAAAAAGTCAAGAGTGATAAGAAACTTGGAACTTGTCATCGGACCAAACTAACACCAAATATAAAACGATATGAGTATACTTGGACTCTTTTTCTTGAGTTCTCAATTGATATGCAGCCTTTTACAAATCTTTGATTATCTCAAAAACTAATTTTCACCTACTTTTCAGATTTCGAATTGTAACTGGCGATGAAATATTTATCGAATCGACTTCTAGTTTCACAGATATCTTCTTTCATATATTATGAACAATTCCACGTGAGCTTTTTGAGGTCTGGTCACTGAATCCAGCTATATTACATTCATGTTTGTCAAAGAATAACAGAAAAACGACAAAAAAGTGCCTTTTTGGGGGGAAATGATTGTTTCAAACTTCATTTCTGAGAACTTTTTCACTGTACAACGAATTTCTCACGTGAATCTACTCTTCCTTCTATTCTGATATTGAAAAAAAATGGAGACTGCTGTAACTCTCGTACTTCATCGCCGGTACCAAGTTCTTCGGAGGCTTTTTTGGTCCATCGGATCGAATTTTCAGCTTATATGGATTATTGTTTTTTTCCTTACTTTTGAATGTAAAAAATTCTGAGGAAAAGTTGACACCGGTACCTACAATATCAATTGTGAAAAAATAATTTTTATCCCGAACTACATCCTTAAGTGAAACGTGGTCACCGTCTGTATCACAGTTCTCGGAAAAATGATTTACCTCGTTTCTCCTGAACCGCTGAAACGGAACCTGGACACGAGACAGGGGATTTCGCACAGATTCTGAATTCTGAGAAACGTCAAGATCGAGAGTAACTGTTTCCGAAATCAAATACGTGTACAAGTCACTGTTTCACCTGAATGAAATTCATAGAAAATTAATTGCGCAGTTGGCCTGCAGACTCGCTGAACTTTGAATTGAAGTCACGGTTGAGCCAGCGAACCGGTCGTGTGCCGTGTTATTATGCACGTTACGTGCACTTGGCCTCTGATCACTTTGTCTATTGAGACCGTACAGTATAATGTCACGTGCGACTCGACGCGAACGCTTATTACGTTGTTTGTACGACATTTGTTAGCGGATTTCCGCCTGCCGTCGTGACCTTCGATTGCCCCCTTCGACAATCGGTGATTATCACAATCACGGAAAGTTTACAGGAAAAACATATTTTACCCCATTTCGCAAGATATCGGCTCTGTAACATTCACACCGTGTATTTGATACCATATCGAAGCACCGGGGAAAAAATATTCACGGTTCCGGATGAACGCGAGGAGGAACGTGAGCAGAGATAAGGATATCGTCGACTATCTAATTCAGCGTGGAAAGCATAAATAGTTACTTCTCATCGTGACTAATCACGTTTTTACCCACGACGCGCTAAACGGTTTCATAAATTGTCACTCAGCTCGGGGAACCCTTTGTCAATGACGCATTACATTTTATAGACGTCGAGTCAAGATGTCCAAGGACCGGTAAAGCTTGATAATACAAGCTGAGCATGATGCATGCTTCGGAAATCATTAGTAGCCCATAATCACTTTCTTCTTCAAAAACGCTTGTCATAGGAATTCGAGGACACTGTTTGTCAGATTCAACATCCTCTAAACGTCCTTTTTTTCTGTGTGAAACGATCCTTCGTCCTTCGAACGCAGAGATCTGATAACAAATGATAATCTGATAAGGTATGGCAAACTTAGACATTTGTATTTTTTTTTATGTTTGTGACCTCATAACTCCGTCATTTATCAACCGATTTGGAAAATTCTTTTCTTATTCGAAAGGGTATACTTTCAGATTGGTCCCATATGAATTTCATCGAAATCGGTTAAGTAGTTTGTTTTGAAGTCGGTTTTTTGTCATCAATTAGCTGTAATAGATGTATCGTTTGATCGAGGCGTTATACCACGAAATTAGAGAGTTCAGCCAGCGTATTTCCCGTCCCGAAGTGATGCAAGGGAGTTTATGGCTTCTGATTAATTAGCCGTCCCGGTTTCACAAAGAAATAACGAACGATTCCGCACCGTCCCGTGAGTCACGCAAAACTTAGTGCCACCCATATAGATCTTCGAGTGCAGGCACCAGGCACCGGGCACCAGGCGTCATCTCGCGGCACGCGTGACTCACGTGGCGTGGGTTTGGAATGTCTCGTGCGTGATTGCGTGAGCACCCACATGAGAGAGCAGTGGTGCGCCTAACCGTATCGGCGTTTTGTGTACTTGAGCATTTCACAAACGAGTAGTATGGGTTACATTTATTCTTTATCGTGACACTTTTGCGAGCTTTGCACGTCAACGTAACGCAACCTGTAATAAAGAAAATAAATCCAAATCATATTTACACGTCAAGTTAGGTTAGATTACGCTGACGCCAGTCGGTTGGGTACTGACCGACCGTTGCGTTCGTTATCACGCTTTTTGTTGTGACTATATCAACCGTTGGTGGATTATTTTTCACCGAGTAAGGAAAAATTTCACCTCGAGCCCGCGGCGGTTTAGAATTTTAGTGCGTAGGACCCGAAACGTACGTGACTAAAAAAAACGTAATTAAACCCCCCGCGGCGTCCGCATCGTGACGATAATTCCGCTACGCTCGTTCGCATGTGCCGAGTGTATCAAGGCCCCGATTGCGCCTCGAGGCAACGGAGGGAATGTATTTGAACGCTGATTGCGCGAGTCTGCTCTGTACATCAACGACAAAAGCCGGGTGATTAAGACCGTCTAAGAAATAACTCCGTATCTGCATTGAGCCCTAGGGTATAACCACTCGTTACATCTTCGATCGTGAGATCCGCGGTCGTTACAAAGTACAGCTATGTGGTTCACGGTCCGAAAAAGGTAGCAGTCTCATCAGATATAGAAAATAAACGATATCCCTCTCCTCTTCGTGATCAATAAATGCTGAAACGAAAATTCTTCCCTTCGATAGCTTTCAAAACCATCATCTTCGCCACTCGGCTGCCGCACAACGCTCGGCGTATATTCGGTTGCGTCCCGATAGGCGCGGCGTGGGTGTTCGTCCAATTCTCTGAAGAAACTTTACTGGATGAAATAATAGCGATTCAATTCAATTTAGACATGATTTTTGGCTCAAAATGACCCAAAATGTGTTCTAAAACTTTTTTTTCTGGTCTCTTCTCAAACTGAGGATAATTTTGAGCTCGTATTCAAGAGAACATCTGACATAGTGGCCACTATGAGAAATTAAAAAAAAAATCCCTGACTTTTTCGTGACTGAAATTTAGACGAATTAGTCAAGCAGGTAAGAAATAATGCTCCGAATCAATGGTGAAAGAAAACTGATACAAGTTTTGCTACTATTTCCATTGATCAAGATTTCCGCGTGAGAAAGCAAAAAAAAAATTCCCTGGGAATCTTTTATCCCGTCTTGATTTGTATCGCCATAAAATTCCTTGACTTTTCTCTGACCATTTTGCTGATTCCTTCACTTTTCCATTACTTTCTGGACCATTTTTTATCAATTCCTGACTTTTTCCTGACCAGTGGACCCTCGAATTATGATTGTTGCTTCGATATTTCATGTCTCATCGACCATCAGCAAAGAAATGGTTGACTTAATTTCACTCTTAACACAACTGACCGTGATCAGTCTGAGTGTATCGTTTCTCGGAATAATCATGCAGAAAGGGAAATGCATAGGTTACGGAGTTATCGCGATAAAGTTGAGCACGTAGTAGCACGCGATTTACTTTGAGCGAAGGTGTAGCTACAGGAAGTTGCGATGTGAGGTGATTCGAACTCGATGAAAGAGGTTGTTCTTTACTCGCCATCGAGAGTATGATCGAGTCAAAGTACGTTCTCTGTAGCTGGTGTATAACGAGAGAATATGAGGAGGATCCGATCTAAAGATCGGATTGCATCGGTACCCCGAGCACGTTCGAGGCCAATGCGAAACCGAACGCAAACCTCGTGTCCGGAGCGCGCACGTCCTGGCAATTGCATAACTTCAGAGGTCGTCGGGGGTCGCCTAGGACCGCGATAAGGTCGCCGGGGTCAATCCTGCGCAACGTGCGTTTTATCTGATGAGGTTCTCGCGCCTTTGAGCCGTTTCTATGAAACTGGGAGAATCGTTATTAATCTGAGAGTAAAATACGGCCACGGAGGATCGAAGGATCGCGTATCCAGTTGCGGTACCGCGGAGCGAAACTTCTGCGAAACGGCCGCAGGATCTTCACACGGCGTTTAATGCCTAGCGGAAAATAATAACAGACCGTGAATCATGAGTCATTTGTACGACGGGGTGGTACGTCAAATATGGAAATTATCTCGAGGGCACCGTGCAATCGAGGATAATTGATGAAGGGGACAAAAATCGCACGGTTTCCTCGTCCACTACTACTTTAAGGATGGGGAAAATTTTATGAAAACTTAAGGATCTACCATAAATCAATTCACACGGAAACTCGTAACCCTCGAACCTGTTCCTCCTTCGCGAGAGACTATCTCAAGTGCTCAAGACATGATTTGTCATAGGATGCGCTCCTCGCTATCCCGCAGGATCGGCTCCTGCGAAACTTCAAAGGCGCTTCTTAGTCCAGTCCAGGAAATTTCGTTTCAGGACATGAAAGTTACACCAATCCATAGCTGAAGGTCCCCTTATGAACATGTTAAAATGTATCCTCGCCAATTTCATTTCCTTCGCCCTGAAATTGGCAAGGATACATTTTGATACCTCAATTTCATGACCTGAAACGAAATTTGATGTACAAAATCTAATTTGACTGGACTATATTTTCTCCTTTCAAACTTTGTTATCGCAAGGTTAATTTTGAGCTGAAAAATCGATGGTCATCTGCTTATCGCGATGATTTTTCTCAAGGATGTTCGAGGGTCCGGTGGGTTCTGGTACGATCCTGGGCTGGCATGCCTGAGCCTGATAATTGTGCTCGGGCTGTGATTATCCGGTGGTTACATCTAATTTAGATGGCCGAGTCCATAATCGACGGGTAGTTTTGATTTACTAAAAAATTATCCCAATTTAAAACGTCGAACTCTTAGTGCTAAACAATTTATTATAGTGTCTCGTCCCATGATAGGCGGTTTGCACATTTTAATTCAGGATGCGGTTCACACGCCGTTTAGTCCCATTCATCGTCTCTCGTTCACACGATCGGGTCTATCGATCAATTATCGATGATCACACGGGTTTTCCGGAAAATATTTCACCTGATTCTTGCCAGCTGCCTCTGATGAACTCCTCGACACCACGACGAACAGACCTTCAAATCGATCTTGTTGGCATTCAGCAGGTTGATTTCGAGGAGGCAGAGTATAGCTCTCCATTTTTACGACCCGTTTTATCACGATCTCGGACAAATTGGTCTTCCGGGGATTCTACAAAACGCGTAAAAACCGGAACCCCGCCGATCTCCGGAGGAATTCTCATCCACGGCAGATCCTCTTTCAGATACACAGATTTTTTTTATTACGTAACAAAAATCTGAGGAATTATTCTATCGTACCCACAATTTTTTTTTTTTTGCTTTGTGACCTAAATACTGATTTTTTTTGTCACCCATGGGGAAAAGATTTCTTCTTCCTTTCCGTCTCGCTCTTTCGGCCCTCGCCTAATGACCGTGGACAAAGGTAAACCGGACAAGAGCCGAACGAGAGGTAGCAGCGATGCGAAAGCGATAAGCTGATAAACCAGCCCGTTGCATCGGTTGATGAGACGGTGCACCGTCGAGGCGTCTGTGACCCTAATTAGCTTCCGTTCCCGAACCGGGCAGACTGCCATTTCTCAGTAATAAGTGAGACGCAGGCGTTCAATTAACAGCACATATGTATTCGAGATATCTGGACTCGGACGTGGCTTCGAAAATTATTCGCGCAAATTGACAATCGACTTATCGTTTCGCAATTAACTGATCTCGTTAAAATTACCTCGGTACACGACCAGCGCGAGGATATGGTAAATCCGGTCCGGTTACAAGGTGGGACGATATCACGTCGTTCTATATACTATCGTCATGGTTCTACTATCTTAATCGCTTAATCACTTCAGCTCCGAGTGATAATTAGGCAGGTTGACTCTACCCTCGGACTTTGAGGACTGCAGCTACGCTTGAAATTGGAATTAAGTAACTCTGCCTCTGAAATGTCTTAATTAAGTAAAATTACCATTGAAACGACTCGGCAGGTATATAAGAAAGCGAGTCGTGTACCTGCGCTAGTTTGACAATATAACACAAACATACATTCTCGAACGATGACGTCATTTCGATTAAATGAGGTTTATAAACTCAATTAGCAAATGTTCATTGATTATCACGTTTTCAATCAACGACGATCTGGAGATCGTTGAATTTTGCAAATTCGCCATTTTTAATTCAAAACAGGCTGTTTTTGGCTTCAATCGAAGAATGTGAGCGTAAAGTAACCTTGTTTCAATTATTGAAACGGGGAAATTTTCTAATTTGATTAATTTCCAAACATACCAACAAAAATTTCGACCCAAAAAAACTAAGGTAACATCAGGATTAGCGCGAAATTTTCAATATTTTTAAAAATTGTACAAGATTCGGGTGAAAAATGGAAAAAAAATCAGGATACGAGCCCGAATTTCCCGGTTTTTCATATTTCCCTGACACCTAGACACCCCTGTGTCAGCTGGTGGTCGTGAAACGAAGTGTATTTAATTCCTACCTGCAGTCTCTCGCATATCGTGTTGCCCAGAGCTACCGTATACACCGTCGTCATCCGATCGCTCTCTAAAACTGCACAAATCTACTGGGCGAATCTAAAAGGAAAGAAAAAAAGACTGAACATTTTTTTCTCGTCATATTAGGGATAGAATTCGATCTCTCGTTTACCTCTTACGCCAAGTTTCATAACGCATGGCTAACTACGAGACCGTGAAACGTCCATTTTGTTTTTATTCTTATTCTTCTACCCGGGGGTCAGACCCGCCTAACCATGTGTATATATATTCTTTTTATCCTTCGTTATCCTCGAAGAATCAGGAGCAACCGTTGTGCGAGGATAAATTTCATCGGGGTCTATAGACAAAGAGAGAATAACAGATTGGTCGAAAGTGGGGGTTGAAAAAGAAGAAGACGAAAAACGAAAATCTCAACTACCGAGCAGCTACCGCAGCCGATAGTGGGCCAACATGAGGCCCAATTAAGGGGTCCGAGGGGCCGAAAAGAGTCCCCCGGGGACCCTCGGCTCTATCCTCTCTATCTATCCGCGCGGGAGAACCACGCGTCTCCGCTGACGTTGTTCTTGGACGTCGGCGTCGTTACGTCCGGAGCCATTATAGACCCAGAAGGACGAAACTGTCATTGAGACAGACTGCCTCGCTTAGGCCACCGATCGTTAAAATACCAGGCCGATACAACCGGGAACGAGATCTCGTGAAACCAAGTAGCTTAATCTGCCACGGTTCGGCTAAATATGCTATTAGCGCGGTGCGTCCTCAAACGAAATTCATTTCCAACATTTTAAGGCTCAGACTTTTAATCGGGACTCGCGTCGAATCTGATTTTTCACCGCGGTTTATCCGTGGCACACGATTTAGCCTCACCAATTGGAGCCCAATTATCCACGAGCCTTCATCTAGCGATCACCGATTTATCCAACCGATCGAACCCCGGCTCTCAAAACCTACGTCCAAGTCCTTCGAATAAACCGAAAGTTTCATCGAGTCCTCGGAGCTATCGGAAGGTAATGAGCTGCTCCAAGTTCCGTGTTCGGTACAGTAGTGATCGGGTCTTTTTATCTCGACGGGGATCCTGCGCCCGGAGCCACTCCCCCGGTGTCTTGCGCGGGGTGCAGTCGCCCCAGGACCTCATGAGTACACGGTCCCGTTGCAGTTGGCCAGTGGTCGGCTACATCGGCCCAACAAATTAAAGGACTCGACGTCCTCCGGCCTCTGGGTTGGCCTGACGGGACGGATTTAAATTCAAATCAGGCAGATGCCCTGCTAGAATCAGTCCAAAGGCATCCTTCAACGGCCCAGTTTTCTTGTTACCCTTTATTCCTTCATCCACAGATTTTAATTTTTGCTGTTTTAGCGCGCCTTTTAGGCCGTTTGGAAACAATGTGCACCGCTTCGAAGGTAGGATCGGTTGGTAAAGGTGTCCGCTTTCGAGATTCTTCAAGATTTCAAGCACGCATTGACAGAGAGTTGGACAAGTGCAAAAAAGCCCAGGTGTCCGCTTCCACGTCGATCCGATCCGATAGATAGCGTCCACTTCTTTTGTCATTTGATCGACGATCGATATATATGCATCGGTATCAAACTTTTCTTGTGAAGAGTCGCGCGACTCTAGCAAATCACCGAGATCACCGGTGAGATAATGGATTCCAACTTTTTAACCCCGCCGGTGGGACGTACAGGCTGCAAGACTTCATCGATCGCGCCATAAATCGATTCTAATTCCCAATCAGGCTTCAAACACCGTAAAAATTTCGTGTAGTTCCGACTATCGATGGAACTAGATAAATTCGGTAATGGTTTCTAAATTCAAATTCCGAGTCCTGTCTGAGAATCAGTTAAGAGTGATCGAAAAGACACCGGATTCAACTTCGTCCTCGAGTTTCGAGTCGATGAGTGAAACTTATCGGTGTTTCGTTGCGGGTGTAAGAAAAAAAAAGAAACAAACGTTTGGCGGTGAGTGTATATGAAAAGAAACTTGAGATTGTCGTGAACGAGATGAGAGTGAGACCGAAATCGTAAAGATCGAAAGAAGTGGAGCGAACGACGAGGGCCTCGACACCTCCGGGTCTCATTAACACCGAAAGTGTTAATTATGTTCCGGTGGAACTGCCTAATTGCCGACCATACGAAACCTGGGACGGAACAGGCCGAACCGAGAAATCAAGGAACCAGAATCCTCGATCTACACTCAACCGCACGGTTTTAAATGAGAACGCTGTACGCATACCAAGTAGACGGACGAAGGAGCCAAATCGAAACCAGAGGCGGTTGCTCGACTTCCATCAAGATCGAAGCCTTCCTGCTGTCTTTTTTCTCTCATTTCACCCAACTCCTCTTTTATTCCTGTTCGAGTCCATCTAGGACTCTGAACCAGTCGAGTTACGTTCAAGTGGTTGAAAAGAAAAGTCATTGAAAAAAAAATGGCACCGAGAAGAGAAGAGGTAGTAAATGGAATTGAAATTCATTACGGAACGGAGTGAGTGGAGGATCCACCTGCGAAGGATATCTTTAATTCATGCGATAATATTATGTGGGTATGACTAACGGACTCGCCCCGTGTTATATTTATGTATTCTTCTCATTCTTGCGGATTCGCGTGGCGTACGTCAAACGATCGATAACGATCGCATCAGAAGATCCCGTCGGGAATTTAACGACCAGTTTGCCAGTGCCCCGTTGCATTCAATGTTTTGCGGTTTTTACACTATAGTAATTTGTACTGGTGTTCTCCGATACGCAAGAAACCACCGTGTGGTGGACCTCTGATCAATTCGTTATTCCCCTTTCCGGAGTCCAGCCAACGCGATAACATCTCTGGCGAGTAAGCTGGCAGCTTTAGGACTTTAGAATTTTTCAAATTTCATTCTAAATCCAGATATCATGGACATATTTTATCTCATCCTGTACATTAATCAACGAATCTCCGGAAAAATGATAACGCAATAAAAACCCTTTCCCAAGGAAGTAGTGGAAACTCGGTTTTTGGGCTACTGCCGATCGCCGGATGCCTCGAAATTGACTTCTTTACTCGGTTCAGTTTCCGATCAGAAAAACGAGGAGGAAAGACCTCAGGCTCTTCGATTATCGTCTAGCTTCTAAGCTTCGGATAAAACTCTATGCGGTACGGTAACATGCATTTATGGATGCAGCAGATATCGAAAAAATCTTGAAATTTCATATCTGTGTCTTGATATTGAGAAAACATACCGAGTTTTCGATCCATCATATGAAGCCGTGAAGACATGAAGCATTTTGAATTTTTTTATTGACCAATCCGAGAGTTATTGCTGATGGTTTTGAAGGCTTGAGAGCTGGGAGATAAAAGCTGGCACAAAGCCGAGCGTGACTCGTTTAATTAATTAGTTCTCATTCTCGAGAGGCGAGTCGATTCGTGGCTGAGTGTATGATACTCGGTTTTAAATCGGTGTGACGAAGTATTTCCGATTATCGTATCTGAAAGATTTATCGTCACCAATTAATTTCACGGTTAAATTAAGGCAGGTACGAAAAGGTTTGTTCATCGGTTCGTTTCACGAGGGGAAAATATCAATTCAATTGAAACGTCTCCGTATTTGGTATGTTTTCTTCCAAACTGGTTACAGCCGCTAAAAATTCTACTAATTAAGAAAAACAGGCGGTGATTAATCGCCGGGGTTGAGTTTAAGGCGAAAGCCTCGAAACTCCTCCTGCACCCTTGCGGCATATCGCGATAAACAAAGTATATTCATCTAAGAGAGACAAAGACGTCGCCGAACTGGCTACCGCATTTTTCACGGCGGGTAGCAATGAACAAAAATAAAATCAGATAATTACACAAATTCCATCGCGATGTCCTATCGCGGGTCGAAATGAACCCGAGAGCATAAAGACGTTCATAACTACTCGATAAACTCTTAACCCGGTTCGGTTACACCCCTGGGTAGACAATTAAAAATGGGTCCCCTATCTAACGTCACTGGGGTTCTTTAATTTACCCCAAATGTCTTAATTTTAGATAACGCTGTACGGACGTTTTTCAGTGAAGACCACCGATTCCTGTGCTTCGGTCCCTATTACTTGGTATCAACCGATCTGTCACTGTAATTATTCTCCGTAGGGGTTGATATTCCGAAAATCCCTTTTACGGATCTTTGCGTGAGGGCATATAGCCCGAAGCATCGGATAAGACGAGGCTTCGTTATAAAATGCGTTAATCCTCTAATTAAAAGAGGTCGTAACGGGTATCACAGATGTCAAGATGGCAGATTGTGCCCTCTTTGGTTCTTATTTACAAGGCGAGATAAGGAATAAGGAGCTGGACGAAGGAACGATTGATAAGATATCGCGCGTCTTATGGCAGAAGGTCGTAAGTGCCATTATACGACCGTTTGGAATTTTCAAGGCGAAAAGGTCGTATCGCGAAGAACCTTCAAGTACGCTAAAAACGGTTGAGATTGAAAATATGTCAATTCAAAATCAGAACGTCGTAAGTCCTGGCGTGTACGACCTTTTGAATCTGATTCGAAGAAAAATAATCCGGCTCATTAATTCCAGAAGGTCGTAAGCGACATTAAAAAAAAACACAATTTTTGGAAATGAAATGCGAAAATTAAGAAACAATGGCGATTACGACCTTCTGGCTTTACGTTCAGATGTTTTTTATCGAATTTTTCGAAACTCCAGTATTTCAAGTTATCTATGCGTTTCGAGAATTTTCACGACTATCTTATAAAATTGGCATTTTCCATTTTTAATTACAATCAAGAATGGAAGAAGGTCGTATTCGCCAACATCCGACCTTCTGCTTTTAGATTTTCAATCTTCTAATTTTGATTGATTCACACGTTTTGATTATTCTCAAAGCGAATGGCGTGGAAAAAAAATGTATCCGACCTTATGGCACCAAAATCGCATTTTTGGTGCTCACGACCTTCTGCCAATAGACACGTGATATTGTCGACTCCGATCCACACAGCGGATGAACTACCGATTTTGAATTAATTATCGAGGAAGAATATGACGTTTCGCGAAAGTAAAAATGGTCGCCAGTAACCGTGGAGGAATTTCATTGATTCCACTTCACTCACTTCACCGATAATTCTATTTAAATATACAAGTTTAGCCATGACGTGACTTCAGCACGCGACTCGAATTCCGTCATCGCAGCTTGCGGTACGAATGTATAAATAATTCAACGCTTTCGTCCGTTTTAATATCGGAAACTACAGACCTTTGAACGCATCAGGTGGTCCCCTGTCATCTCGAACACGAGCCACGCGACCTAGAAACCGAAATGGTCCTCCAGCTGACGTGAAAATTGTTCAAACCCTAATTTCAGGTGAAAATCTACCCTCGTGCGTGGTTCTTACGAATCCCATTCCATCCGTAGATTCTTGGCGGTTACCCATCAAAAGCCACCGCCACGAGGATGAAACCAATCCAATCCAATCCAAATTATAACGATTTTTGAGAATACTTTTTCATTATGATTCGTACAAGTTTTTCCATTATTTCCATAAAATCCATAAAAAATCGCTTGGCATCTTTTATCACGAGTTTTCCCTGGCTTCCCGGTTTTCCATTGAACCGATCCAACCAGCCAACCGGGACAAAGATTTTCCCAGGCTGATTCACCGATGATATATTTCCACCGTTAAAGGCGAGATTTATCGATGAGATTTGCAGGTCGATTATTACGGCGAGTTAAAGGACCGTGCGAGATACGTCTGCAATTATCCTTTATGACGAGTGCTGTGCGCGAGGCGAGTCCGGTAGTCGCATGCGAAAGCCTTCGAGCACCAGGAAAACCACAGGGGCTTAATGTATCCCAGTTATTATGCAAATTGGTGAATTAATAACAGCCCACCGTGTCACACGAGCCTCGTAATTTGATCAATTTTCAGCATCGCCATGATCGAGAGAAACTTTGACTCCGGACTTCTTCCCATCGCAGGAGGTGATTTAATTTCGGGAATTATCTCGCCGCGAAACGTCTTTGCAGTTGGAACTCCTGTCTGTCGGAGAGTCTTAAATCATCCACGTGGCGCGGCGATCGCGGAGTTTATACTGCTCTTTGATAACACCTTGTCGGTCCACAAAAGTTGGTACAGTAAGGATCAGGACTTAACACAGCGATTCTCGCCTTGCAAAGTCTCCGGATCGCAAGAGCCCTGTACTTACCTACCGGCTCGGTTTATGATTCTCATTGGCATACGGCGTTACAGCGAGACTCCGCTAACTGCACGCACTTTCTGGGCGAGACGTATGTACATTGCATAGTCATTTTTTTTACCCCACGTGTAACACAGGTGAGAGAACACGAGATAATGATCGGTGCTCTCGGTTCAAGGATCTAGTTCGGGTTGAAAACTATTTTCTACAATTGATGTTGTACTGATGCCAACTTTTTCTCACAAGTAGTATAGTCCATATCGAGCAGAAAATTCGATGCGATGCACCCAAAAGGCCTTCAAAGAACGCTGGAATTGGTACCGGCAATGAAGTACTTGAGTCACAGCAAACGCCATTTTTTTTCCATATCAGGATAGAAAGAAGAGTAGATTCGCATGAGAAATTCGTTGTGCAGTGAAAAAGTTCTCAGAAATGAAGTTTGAAACCCTCATTTCCCCCAAAAAGGCACTTTTTGTCGTTTTTCTGTTATTCTTTCATAAATATGAAAGTAATTCACCTGGATTCAGTGACCAGACCTAAAAAAGCTCTCGTGGAATTGTTCGTAATATATCGGAGAAGATATCTGTGAAACTAGAAGTCGATTCGATGAATATTTCATCGCCAGTTACATTTTGAAATCTGAAAAGTAGGCGAAACTTAGTTTTTGAGATAATCAAAGATTCGTAAAAGGCTGCATATCAATTGAGAACTCAAGAAAAAAAGAGTCCAAGTATACTCATATCGTTTTATATTTGGTGTTAGTTTGGTCCGATGACAAGTTCCAAGTTTCTTATCACTCTTGACTTTTTGTGACACGTATCACTCTCGTTCTGAGCTGTGCAATTGGATAATTTTATCAGATCATCACCGCCGGGCCCAAATTAGAAGACTCTAAAAATCAGATTCGGATTGGATCTTTGCAGATATTGACAGGTGAATGTATTCAGTGAAGAAGTCCGCAATAAAAAGTTTTTTGGGTCTTTTTCAACCCAAACTACATCCTCAACGACGACAGGTACGACAAAGGAGTCAGTGAACATGAAACTGCAGGTCCTCAGACCCGAGAATAAACTGTTCGAGACGACACTGTGGCCGAGTACTTGGAATCAATTTCGGATCATTAAAGCGTCGTTTGGTGTGGCCCCGGAGCAGGAAGGCGGTGGCGAGCGGTGCGATGATGATTCGGGGTGTCTGCGATTCGCACATTTGTAAATCCAACTCGAGGATAGTGTGAAAATTACACAGTCTGGAGTATACAGGTGAGTCTGCGGGATAAATTCGAGTGAGAAAATTGCAGGTGCTAAAATGTAGCCCGGAAGATCTAAGGTGCGAGAAATCTGCATGGACGAGGAGCCAAATTACGCTCCATTAGGCAGAGTCTAGATGCCACTTATGAGTCGATGGTTCGAGATATCCGACTAGTCGGTGATTACCAAAATCCTCTCAGACCCACTGCCTTCGACTAGCGAATCGCGAAATTGTTCAATCGCGATCAGACTACAGCCTAGCCGAATACAGAATCTACAAAGAAAAATGACTTTGCGATTCCCCAGCATCCTTCGGCTAATGATCCCATTCATCCACTGGAACTTTTAGCCAAAAGAAAAATAGCAGGTCCCATTCGCCTCGCGTCGACCCTGGCAGGTACCATTGTCCTCATAAGCGCTCTTCACCAGTGGTAGGTAGTCGCTTTGGTCTTTGTCCTTGTGGGAACAATGTGGTAAAAATGACGAGAGAACACTTTGACCGAAAGAAATAATTTGCATACTCCTTAACGCGTCAGCTGTGCAGCTGGCGAGGTGGGTAATAATTTTTCGATACAACAGTGATTGGAAAGTCTTAAGAATGTCGGTAGAAGCAGCAGCGGTGAGAGATTTTCGTGAAGATATATGTACGCGTATATATTTTACCGTATAAATCGAATGAACGGCTCGTTCATTAACACCGATTAACGTGCCTCGCGCCTTTCGAGACACTTGTGGCATCGCTTAGGAGTGGCATTTGGGTATTTCTACCTGCATCTAGGAACTTTCGACTTTTATCCATGAATTTACAGCATCGTGTCTTCGATCTCGACAGGTCGATCGGCTCACGACGCACTCTTTAATTAACGAAAATTTTACGATTCAACTTGAACGATTCGACGATTAGAAGTGGCCGTGAATCAGCCCGCGCCAACAAAAGTCTCAATTTAGAGCTTCTGGGTCCGATACGAAATCGGTGAAAAATATTTGACGCTCTCGCCGATGCTTTTAGAACCCGGGCAATCAGCGATAATTACCCGACTCTAAAAGCTCATCGGCGTTATAAAATCTTGGTAAATTATTCAACGACGTGCGATATATTTACGACGGGGTCTCGCCCCGCGTTATTTTCGCACCTTGTGCGCGTTAAAGGTTCGGCGATGAGGTGAGCGGTGCAGCTGTGCAATAAGTCGATAATAACAGTAATGGCAGCGATAAGCGACCGCTAAACGGTCTAAACGAGGTGTAATTGTGCTCCTTTTCAACGTCCTTCGGTAGTCCGGGGAGTCACGCGGAGATTGAGCCGGGGTTGTGAAAAAAAGAGGATCGGTCTTCCGCCGAAATTCAAATTTATTCGACTTTTGTCGCGGCCTGAATATTTATCTCATCGTAAATTCGAAGCCTAAGTGGAAACCCGGTGCAAAAAATATTTTGAGAATCTTCATATAATCGCCGGCTCGTTATTCCCGAAAATATTTACTCTCTCGTTTTCATTTTCGTATCAATTTTTTTCATCCACCGATGGGTTGTGCAAAAAAATTGCACGCGACTTAACGATCTTCTTCGCGCGTTATATGCATACAGTTTTGACGCAGAAACGCGACCGCGGTTTCGTCATTAACCACGATTACTGGTTATTACTCGAATATTTAGGGCTAAACACTTTTGTGGCAGTCGGCGTGCGCCGCATACGCAAAATCAGACCCGTCCGGTTATTTTTCGCGTCCTTTCCAGGCTGCTGTAACACAGGTGTCTCGAAGTGTGCGTGTTAAGGACGCGTCGTCGCCTCTATAAAAAATTCCCAACGACCGAGCCGGGAGATTAGAATAAGGCTGGCCGAGTCGCGCGAAATTGATTCCGAATTGGCTCATTTTTTTTTTTCTTCTTATTTTACACTCGTTAAGTATAACGCGAGCGATTTTAGTAATTTGGGGCAAAAATTTTAGACATGACCGCGACGACGAACCCAAATTTTTAGAGCTCGAGTCGGTCAGTCTTAAGTTTTTTCCAAAAAAGAAAACCAAAGTAAATGAATTTGAAAAATTGTTTCAGTCTCAGTTAGAGAGGTGCTATTTGTCAGGATAATGGTAGTCCGGAAAACTTAGGGTTCAGTTTTTGGTTGAGAAAAATATCGATTTTTCTGAGAACCGCTAAATCTGCCAGGGTTAGTTCGTTACCTGTGTCCTTCAGGATACGCCCCAAGATCCATCAAGTCAAAAACGTTTCATTATGGATGACGTCCGTCGAACGAATGCCATATATTTATGACATGTCGACAATATTATCTACGATATTTCAAAACCTTTTCGATAACAATCTCCTGTCTCGAATTTACCGACGTTTCCAGGGCGTGTCTCTCTACCAAACCCAGTGGCCGGACTGTGTCCGCATCCAGATTCCTCCACAGCTACCAGCTACAGAAATTGGGACTCTGTAAACGTTTCCGACTCTGAAAAAAAAAGATGTTTAAGAAAAAACAAAAAAATGAATAAAAATTCTCGCGAGAGAATTATCATCTTACCTTTTCGACCTCTCGTATATGTATTCTTTTGTTAAAACTAACGCAGGACAATAAACGACCGTCTCTAGCCTGCAGACGGTTTTCTGGGGTCAGGTGCTATTGTAAACTAGCCATTGTCCGGCCGGGAACAATGCGGACGGTACGAGTATCGCGAACCCCATTCGCGTGCCGCACGTGGAAACGGCTTAAAAATTAGCAATCCTAAAAGGCGTGGTTGGCCGCTCATTAAACGAGAATATCAACTCGCTCTTATATAGTCGAACCCCTGAAGGTTAAGTTAGGTTAGGTTGGAGCTCATTAAATGAAAATATCAACTCGCTATAGGCGAGCCCTTGAAGGTTAACTAACCTAACCTAACCTAAACTAACCTAACCTAACCTAACTTAGGTTGATTTAGGTTAACTTAGGTTATTTAGGTTAGCCTAACCTAGGTTTATTTAGGGTAACTTAGGTTAGATTAATTTAGGTTAACTTAGGTTACGTTGCTTTAGGTTAACTTAGGTTATTTTGATTTAGGTTAACTTAGGTTACGTTGATTTAGGTTAACGTAGGTTATTTTGATTTAGGTTAACTTAGGTTAACTTAGGTTAGGTTAGCGCTCATTAAACGAGGAAAATAACTCGCTATAGTCAAGATCCTGAAGGTTATGTTCGTGGTATGAAAATCCTGTGATCAATTCGCGCTACTACATGAGATACGAGATTCGGTGGAGGGATTCATTGTGTATAAGTGACGCTAATATATGCTAATGACGATTCACGCGTGGGTGGAATAAAAGGCTGGATATGGTTGTGCCCATAATATATGTTATACATCCATATATGTAAAACGTAGGTGAAAAATACCAGGTTAAATCTCGTTGCCAGATATGGCGTGATGTTTTCTGCTCGGATGAGTCCTAATTTGGACAATTGAACGCTGATGATGTGTTCATGGCGCTCTCATACAAATATCCTTTCTTTTTTTTTTGTTCGTGTGATATCTCAGAGAACAGAAATATAGGAAACATATAAACAGAGGATTAGAACGGATTAGATTTACATTTATACATAGATCATAGAATGGCATGGACAGTGTGTTGCCGGACAGCGCTGGATATAGAGCGTCTGTACTGGAAGGGTTAATTAATCACCTGAAATAAAATAAAGAAATAGAACTCATTACATATTTGTTTCCTGTTATTTAAAAACCTCACAGTGGCGACGAGGATAAAAAAAAAAAAAAAACAAATGTAGGAGAAAGTGAAATAAAGTAAAACTTCAAGGATCCATGTCAGATCAATCATCGGACTCAGATGATAGTTTCAAAAATGCCTCTGATAGTGATGAAGAAAACTATGAAAAACAAATAAACAGTGGTCAAACAACCTGGATTTATGACTTAAAAAAGTCGGAAATATTAGAACTGTGCCAGAAATGTAAAATTGACTGTACGAGTGAGGAAACGATCGATAAATTGCGAAAGAAACTGTCGGAATACGTAAAAATAAAACCTAAAAGTGTGGAACAAGTTGAGAAGAGTGAAATCACAATGGCTTTCGCGATCGGAAATGTGGAAGTTTTCAAAAAAGGCGACTCTTGGAAAGTGTTTGAACGACAATTGGATGCTTACGTGAAGCTTAATGACATTGGAGACGAAAAAGCCGCCATGTTATTAATAACGCGGTTATCGCCAAAAGTGTTCGAGGAATTGCAAGCTGTTTGTGAACCAGAAGACCCTTTAACAGTTAAATACGCCGAGTTGAAAAAGAAATTAGCTGGTGTTTATGCGCCAAAAGAGAACGATCATTTGGTGAGGTTTTCTTTCCGAGAACGAAAACAGAAAGAGAATGAGTCTATCAAGGAGTTTTTCTTAGCGCTACAAACTCTCGCTAAAAAGTGTAACTTCGGTGCGAGTGAACTAAAGGGACAATTGAAAGACCAACTAATCACTGGTGTAAAGTCAAAAATGATGAAGTACGAACTCCTGAAATCATCGCATACGGAAATCGAAGAGCTGATAAAATTAGCGGAAACGGTAGAGATGGCTGAAAAAGAGTCAAACCAAGCTGGTACCAGTTCTTCGGAGTCAAGGAAGGAGACTTTTGAAAAACCTTTACACCACACGGGCGCGATAAGAAAGCAAGATGATCGAGGTGCTCAAAGACGCGAAAAGATGGGAGCTCAGCACGGAGGGTCCAGGGGTTTTCACCGAGGCAGACCAGCGCAGAATCAGCGGTTTCAACAACAACAACAACGACAACGGCCGAGCGGTTCGAAATTACCGTTATCTCCAAACTACCAGCAAACGGACGCGGGCCAAGGCTGTTTCTGTTGTGGTAAGGATAACCATCGAAAGGCAGAGTGTACTCTTCGATTCAAATATTGTAGCGAGTGTGGCTTACAAGGCCATATTTTCAAGATGTGTCCGGGCAAGGTAAAAAAGGGAAATATACAAAATGTTACGGTTGACTATGAGGACGAAGATGTTGATGAAATTGTTGACACGAGCCGATATGAAACAGATCATGATCCAACGGGAACAAATTATATTCCCACGAATTTGGTAGAGGTCATTAATTTCAAAACTCAGGATGTAAATAAAAATCCTGAAATCAAAGGAAAATTCGAAACAGTCATGAATAAAGTGGATCATGATTACGTTTCACCACAGCTCGAACTTATATGTATAAATAATATACCGATGGAAATGGAAGTAGACACAGGAGCTGCGGTGTCAGCAATTTCTAAAAAAGATTACGATAAAAATTTTTTCGAAGTACCGATACGTACGACAAAAACGAAGTTGTGTGCGTACAACAAACAACCGATCCCGACTCTGGGGTATATCCAAGTAACAATAAAGAGAAAAAATGAACAAGCTTCGGAAATTTGCTACGTCGTGGATGCGGGTGGTACGCCAATCATGGGCAGAACGTGGTTAAGGGCGTTAGGTATGTGGCCTTTAAAGTGGACGAAATCGGAACGAGAACTGGAGCAAAGCATCCAGAAAATAAATGTGAATTGTAAAGAAAGGATCGAGAAACTTAAATCGGATTTTTCTGACGTCTTTGCACCAGGTCTGGGTTCCTTCACGAAAGGCACTTTGAGGTTGGCATTAAGCGAGGATGCTCAACCAAAGTTTTTTCAGCCCAGGTCATTACCGATAATTATGCGAGAAAAAGTAGAAAAAGAACTCGCCAGATTAATAGAAAATAAAAGAATAGTCTCGATTGACTATAGTGATTGGGGTACACCAATCGTACCAATACTAAAGTCAGATGTAGAGGTACGCCTTTGTGGTGATTATAAAATTACAGTAAATAAATACTTGAAAGTCAATCACCACCCACTTCCACGACCAGAGGCAATGTTTAACACATTGAGAGGTACAGCTGTGTATACAAAATTGGATTTGTCAGAAGCATTCCAGCAATACCCCCTAGACGAGGAATCACAGAAATTGACAGTGATTAGCACGCATATGGGACTCTTTAAATATCTCTATTTACCTTTCGGTCTGTCTACAGGCCCAGGCTCTTTCCAAAAAGCCATGGAGGCACTGCTCTTAGGTATACCGGGTCTGGTAGTTTTTATTGACGATATTCTAATTGGAGCACCGGACATCGAAACTTTAGAGGCAAGAGTACGGGGAGCACTGCAACGTCTAGGTGAGGCTGGTTTGCGGCTAAAATTTGACAAATGCAATTTTTTCCAAGACGAGGTTAAGTACTTGGGATACAAGATAAATAGTAAGGGGATACAACCTCTACAAAATAAAATCGAAAGCGTAGTCAAGGCACCAATGCCGTTAAACGAAAGCGAACTGCGAAGCTTCTTAGGATCTATAAATTATTATTCTAGATACATTTACAACTTTGCGAATAAGTTGCGACCATTATATGATTGTTTGGAAAAAGGAAAATTTGAATGGACGTCCGAATGTACGAAGGTCGTCGTAGATATAAAGAAAGAGCTGGTATCGGATAAAATTCTCGTACATTATGATCCAGATAAGGCGTTAGTTTTGACGTGTGATGCTTCGCCTTATGGAGCCAGCGCAGTTTTGTCACATCGTTTTGAGGACGGATTCGACCACCCGATCTGTTTCGCGAGTCGTACATTATCAAAAGCAGAAAAAAATTATCCGCACATAGAAAAGGAAGCATTAGCGATCATATTTGGTGTACGAAAATATTACGAATACCTTTATGGGCATAAATTCCTGTTACAAACCGACAATGCTGCGCTGACCAGGATTTTCCACCCAGAGAAAGAAATACCGCAAATAGCGGCGGCCAGGCTCCAAAGATGGGCAATTTTTTTATCACCCTTAAGGTATACAATTCAACACATTAGAGGTCAATTTAATTACGCGGACTGGTTAAGCCGGCTTCCTTTGCCATCCGAAGAGACAGATTTCAAAACACTTTCATGGTTGGATGAAGCGGAAAGCAATGTTCAGATCCAGGCCATGGAAGTTGATTTCGCATCACTTGATTGGAGAATGGTAAAGAGAGCCAGCCAGGAAGATAAGATATTAAGTTTAGTCATGAGATATTGCGTAGATGGTTGGGCAGAAACGCAGCCAGGAAACGATGAATTAAAGACATTTTGGAACAAAAGGGATTCACTAACCATTGATCGTGGGTGTGTGCTATGGGGTCACAGAGTAGTGATTCCTGAAAAATTAAGACCCTTAGTGATGCACGAGTTGCATGCGAGTCACTTCGGAGTGACACGGATGAAGTCATTGGCGAGGTCATTTGTCTGGTGGCCAAACATTGATAATGATATAGAGAAAATCACTAAGCAGTGTCAACCGTGTTTAGAAGCACGTAAATTACCCCCGAAAATACCATTGACACCGTGGAGATGGCCTACTTCTCCATGGCATCGAGTGCATGCCGATTTCCTGGGCCCACTGTCGGGACATACGATGTTAGTAGTGATCGACAGCCATTCCAAGTGGCCAGAAGTTTTTCAGGTACCAAATATGAATGAAAATACAACAATTAAAATATTCGAAGAGCTTTTCACTAGATTTGGATACCCAGTACACGTAGTTTCTGATAATTATTCTACTTTCCTCAGTAAAGCGTTTCAAAAAGTAATGCGGGAAGCAGGAATTCGGCATAGCACGACACCCACCCACCACCCAGCGACGAACGGGGCGGCGGAAAACCTAGTTGATACCGTAAAAAGAAAGGTAACATGTTTACTAAAAACTGGAGCCACGCTAACTCAAGCGATTCAAAAATTCTTGTTTGATTACCGAACGACCCCTCATACGGTAACGGGAAAGACCCCGGCTAGTTTGATGACTGGTCGTGAATTCAGAACACGATTTTCTATGCTCCGACCTCCTCCGATAGAAAATCGCATTGAGCAGTACCAGACGTCAAAAATACAAAACTCGAAGGGTAAAAGACAGGTACATTTTGCAAAAGGGGACCTAGTAATGTTTCGGGACCACAAAGGGGGAAAAGATGTATGGATTACAGGAGTGGTTACCCGAGAATCGGTTCCGGGGGTTATGTATGAAGTTGCGAGGGAAGACGGAAAAGTCTTCAAACGTCACGCGAATCAAATTATTAAGAGAGAGAAAATTGTAAAGAAGCCAGATCAAAACAAAAGCGAAATTGACGACCCCATGGGTCCACGTCGGTCAGCTAGACTGGCAGAGAAAATGGCTAAATAGTAATTGCATGCATAACGATAAGTTAATTGTAAATAGAATAAATGAAAAAAAAAAAAAAAAAAAAAAAAAAAA
>JAFFZH010003770.1:0-19637 GCA_018420115.1 Euura saliciscinereae
CGGTCGATACGACGCCTACCCTCACACACCCTCACACACACACACACACACACACACACACGCTTAGACTTAGACTTGGTTAACTAGATCTTAGAATATCTGCACCCCGCTATCTTACTCTTTTCGCATAAGCCTGACGGTGCATCACTCGATACTTCGCGTACCGTGGGATAGCTCGGTCAGTCTTATGCACTTCCCCTCACCCTTCCCCCAGCTTCTTCAGTCTTGACTGAATTAGCTGGACTCACTTCTGGTACTATAATACTCTCTTAGGATTAAGTACTGTTGTACTCTCTTTTAAATCACTTGTCTGAATAAATCTGTTGAATATATAATCACTTCTGTTCTACGCTGGATACTCTTATTGAAATATCACCCGCTTCACACCTTCGGTGTACTTTTATGTATTTTACACGGGATTGAACCCATATAAAATACTTAACTTGCTTAGGCTTGTTACACACGCCATCTAAAATTAAACTTTTTTTAAATATCGAAAAATTCTCAAAACTATTATTTTTCATTCCGATCATTTCGGCATCCGATCAATGATGGACCGATTTTGTTCGTATTTTTTCCAGCGTTTCAAACATTTCAAACAAAGTAAAAAGCCATGTTGCAAGAATGTGTAAAATCTGTTCTCAATTCTGAAATTTTTGGTAATTTTTTGAGAATTTTCGGTTCATCATTGGTCGGGTGCCAAAATGATCGGAATGAAAAATAAGATCTTTGAGAATTTTTAGAGATTTTTAGAAAAGTTCAATTTGAGATGTGGTACCTAATAACGAGGCTAATAATCATAAAAGAGACTTACCCTTGGCGGGAAAAATTTGAAAAAAAATTCAAGAGTGCTTTTGTGAGACCAAAGAATCATGTAGGAAATCGTGGAGCGAATTAAAAACGGTGAGGAAAAATCATTAGTCAAGTTTACATGGAATGCCCCAAAGTTTCGGTTTCGGTTTCGTTTTCGGCCGAAACTAGAGGAGGAGCCGAATATTCGGTTACGGTTTCGGTTTCGGCTGAAAATCGTGTTTCGATCGGACACTAATTATTATTATTATATAATTATTATGAATAAGCTTGTGCTACATTTACAATGATACATGCAGCACCAGCAGAAAAGAAAAGAAAAGAGAGGGGCACGCGGGCACAGGAACATCAGTCGCAGTCGGGAGAGCTAGCGAGTAGGCCGAGCAAAGAAAGACGTGAACGACCGAAAGATGGAGAAAGAAATTGAGCAGGCGGAGAACTGTATCGCAGCGGTGGGAGATGGCGGAGAAACTGAAGACAAGGCTGATAAGGATAAAAGTGTGGGAGGCGACGTGGAAGGCGGAAAGGAAAGCTTGGGAGAGGGAAAGAAAGGAATGGGAGGAAAAAACAAAGCGCCTGAAAGAGACAATCAGGGAGCTGAAAGAGGTCGGAGCGGACAGCGAGGAGGAAAGAATAAAGGCAGCGGAAAAGAGACTGGAAGGAGAGGTGAAAGGGGTGAAAGCGTTGACGGATGAGCAATGGGAGGAAGAAAAAAAGGAGAGGGAAAGATGCGCGACAATGCTGGTGATATCATCTGGGGCAAAGGGCATTCTGAGGGAGAAAATTGTGAAAATGTTGGAGGAAGAGGTAGTCAGTGAAGTAAAGGAGTCAAGACTGAGTGGAAGAAAGGGAAGGGACGGAGTTACGAGGTGGTTTTATAGACTGGAGAGAGGGCAGGAGAGGCGGACGATTATGGTAAGAGGAGAGAAAATTAAGAAGAAGTGGGGATTGAAGGTGAACGAGGAGTAAACCTTCAGGGAAAGAAAAACAAAACAGATATTAGACGAAAGAGCAGAGTACGAGAGGATGAGGAACAAGGAGGCAAGAGTGACGGTGGACAAAAGTTGGATATGCGTGGACGGGATCTGGCAACGCTGGCTGGAAAAGGAGGCGAAATGGATAGAAGAAAAGGAATGGGTGCAGAAAAGGAAAGAGGAGAGAATAAAGCTGTCGGACAAACTGGCGTCGCTAGACAAATGGTTGGAGGAGCCGGAGGCAGAAGGGTGAGGAGAGTAAGGGGGGCAGGAGGAAAACACGCGACTAAGACACACACACACACACACACACACACACACACGAGTCAGGAGTGGTGGATGTTTTTTGTTTTGGTTTTGATTCGGTTTTTCTTTAATTTCGTTATAATGGAAGCTTATTTTGACATTATGTTATAAAGATAGGGCTAGTAGGATAGTGTTTCTTTTTTTGAGTGTATTGAGTGTATTCGCTCGCGAGCGTGGGTTTGCCACCCAAGCGAGGGGGGTATCCACCGAGGGAGCGAAAACGTCTAATGCGACCGTGGTGCACACGACATTTTATTCCATACATGAACGGAAGCCGATTTCGCGGGCAGATCAGTGCTTACATATTAGGTTATGTGACGTAACTACATTAAAGAATTTATCGCCCCAGGGAGATAAATTCTTTATTCACGGTCTTTTGGTCGGTACGGCAGAGCAAACTGGCAGATAAATTCTTTATTCACTGTCTTCACTCCCACAGCGGGAGTAGAAACTTCTCGGTCGGTAAAAACGCTCTTTGGCCCCCGAAAATAGATATCGAAATCGGCCTTACCGTTCATGTATGGAATAAAATACATCAGAATCATCAGTTTGAACGTAAACCTTCATTTTTTCGCCTTTATTTTCCCTTCATTGCTTTGAATTCTCCCGCGCCTTTGGAGTTGATCGCTTTAGCGGTCCTACGGACAGAGACGGACCCGCAGAGAACTTCAGATATACAACACTGCCAAGGCACGTCTTCACTGAGAGAAAAAATTCGTTGGATTGACTAAATGTAGCGGTTACGGGTGGCGGAATGAACATTTATTTGTGGCAATTGAATATATGTTCATCGAACAAATTTTTTTAAAAATCTGTTGGATCAAACAAACATTTTGTTCGACCAACTGCCATTAAATGGACACAACTAAATATTCATTTTGCCGCCGGCAACCGCTACATTTAGTCAATCCATCGAAATTTTTCTCTCAGTGTTACGACGACGGATTTGGATCGTGGAAAGACCTAATTGTACAGGCTGTAATTAAAATAACACAGAGGAGTTACGCGGCAACGGTGAAGCTGGAAAAGAACAAAATAATACTCAAAGACGGAACCCAATGCATCCTGACCGAAAGAAATTGTTTCGACGAAGAAGGAGGCTATTCGTTCTGGGACGATCTACCGCTGGACACGTGTAAATTTGACAATCACGACGTGCTGTACGAGGGCCCGGTCACAAGAATGCGGGACAATCAAGAACAAGCAGACGCAAACCCTGACGTGTACTTGCTAGCCACCGAGGATGTGCCGTTCGCCTTGAGGAAGAAATCCAAGACAATGGAGTGCGGTTACGAATTGATCCAGACGGAGCATCCCAAACTTTTCATCTTCGAGACGACCCGAGGAAATGCGTCAAAGCACGATCGAGACTTTCGGTACAAAACGTAGATATATTTTCGTATGTGAATTCAAAATTTATATACGTTGAAAAGCATATACGAACCCAAGGAACTCAGTTGTATCGCGATATAATTACGCAAAAGTGTCAATTGGAAAAGCAAGTGCTGAACACGCGCTGACTCTGGCTTCACTGGCACCCGACGAGTTTGCGTATAATTTGATGCAAGGACCAGGTCACATGTCCGTAACGGCAGGAGAAGTAGCACACGTCGTCAAATGTACACCGGTAGATTGTAAAATCAGACCAACGGACCATTGTTACCTGGAACTACCCGTCACTGTGAGAAACGAGTCAGTGTTCCTGACGCCTAAATCGAAAATCATAGTCACAACCGCAAATTTACGCGACTGCAGTACGGTATTACCGTCAATGTACGAGATAGACGAACATTGGTACCGATTCTCACCGTCGCCTTCCGAAACTTTGCAACCGCAAACAATGAAACCAATGACAAGTCTATCTTGAACCTACACGAATCCAGGATCGCTCGCAACCAGCGGTATATACACGGAAAAGGATTTGGCGGATTTGAGGGATCATTTGATGTTTCCGCAAGAGAAACCCGCTGTACTCAATGAACTGGCAAGACTATGTAGTAAAATTTGAGGCGTCCAATCGATTCTGAAATGAATTTTAAAGTGCGGGCGTAAAAATTTGCATTTTTTATTTTACGCCCGCATTTTAGGGCCCTCTCGTTTTCGTTACTTTGCATCAGTCGGACGTTCACACGTAAAAAAACGATTTTTTAATTTTATTCCATGCATGACCGGTAAGGCCGATTTCGCTATCTATCTTCTGTATCTATCTGTATGGAATAAAATATCGTGTGCACCACGGTCGCATTAGACGTTTTCGCTCCCTTGGTGCACAATATACTATTACGCCCACAAGGTGTAAAATTGATTTTTACGCACAGTGTTGAAAAAAGTAGCATTTTACACCCGGAATATCGATGTGTAAAAATCGCATTTTACGCCCACTGTGGCGAAATAGTATATTATGTAACAAGGGAGTCAAATGTAAAACACGTGTGTGCTCAGAAGACAGGAGGGCTGGCGAAGCCAAGCCCTCCTGTTTTTTTAGCACACTAGGGTTTTACATTCAACTCCCGTATTGCATACGATATTTTTCGTTGCATGTGGACGTAAGTGCAGTTTTAAAAAACCTCCCATGGTCGTAAAATTGCATTTTACACCCACTGCAACGAAAAAATTAAAATGACTCTAATTTGTGTATGGAGATGGCGTCGTATCCCAATAATCTCAATCTAGTATTTCACGCTCAAGGGTGTGACGGATTGTGAGTGTCAATTTATTTATCTCGAGAAGAAACAGGCCCGAGACTCTCCGGGTGTTGCCGAGGCGTTAAGTTATTGGAAGCTTGCGCAAGGCTGTAACTGTCATGTGTGTCTGGGGGATCCTGGAGAACGGGAGTTCTGTTTGATGGAACTCCTACCTGAGCGAGGGAGATGTTTTAAGGAAGGGGGGTGGAAGGACCGCTTCGGTGTGCGACAGTGTTCCGCTCGTCCTGGGCCCACCGAGCGGGGGCCGTACGTCTGTTATGCCAAGAATGCCCTTCGGATTGAAGAACGCAACTTTCATTTTCCGACGATTGATGGACCAGAATGTTCGTTTATTATGAAGATATTGTAATCAACGCGAGATCGTTGGAAAAACACGCGATCAAACTAAAAAAACTTCCGTAAAGACTATGCGACGCCGGACTTGGATTGCAACCTGATGAATGCGAGTTTCTAAGACAAGAAGTAGTGTCACATCCCCAGGACGTGTATCCTAGGAATGAACCCTTACTTCACACATTTAGCGTAGTCTATTGATGATTTTGATATCATTCGTATGTTCCAGAAATCGGCAAAAGAATAATGTTCATTTTCCATTTAATCATTATCTCAAAAATTGAAACTTACCGACCACGTAAATAATAATTTACAAATAAATTTTAATTACTTCAATAACAATTTGTGATTATTAGGAAATCATAATTTCTCAAAATATTCTGACAATCGTTAACAAATGATCAATACCTCAGAAATATAATACTATATATCGGTTCGATTGACAATGAGTTGGAAATAAATTCCTCATTTTTAGAAAATGGGTAATTGGTAACGAATAAAATGCTAATTTTCCGAAAAATGGACAATTATTGTCGAATAAAATGCTAATTTTTCAAAAAGTGGATAATTAGTGTCGAATAAAATGCTAATTTTTCAAAAAATGGATACTTAGTGTCGAATAAAATGCTAATTTAGAAAAAAATGGATAATTAGTGACGAATAAAATGCTAATTTAAAAAAAAATTGGATAATCAGTGACGAATAAAATGCTAATTTTTCAAGAAATCAGTAATGCGAAAGTCTCAATTGCTAATTATTCAAGAAATCAGTAATGTGAAATTCCAAATTGCTAATTATTCAAGAAATTAGTAATGTGAAAGTCTAAATTGCTCATTTTCGTAAAAATTATCAACTATATTGAAGGATGAACGACCAATTATTCAAAAAATGGTGGATAAATAAAGCGAAAAAAGACAGGGTGGTATAAATAAAATGACAAAAGAATTCCTCGACGATTATTTTTCTTTCTAAAGATCGTTGTGCTGTATTCATAGTTCCTGGTGTCCAGGTCTATCGCGCCATAGTTTTCGGGGTCCAGGTCTATCGCGCCATAGACCTGGACACCAGGAACTATGAATAATTTTTACGAAAATGAGCAATCTAGACTTCCACATTACTAATTTCTTGAATAATTAGCAATTTGGACTTTTACATTACTGATTTCTTGAAAAATTAGAAATTTAAACTTTCGCATTACTGATTTCTTGAAAAATTAGAAATTTAAACTTTTGCATTACTGATTTCTTGAAAAATTAGAAATTTAGACTTTCGCATTACTGATTTCTGGAATAATTAGCAAATTATTCTTCACTAATTGACCATTTTTAGAACAGTTAATAATTCTCTTTCTAGTGAGTGACATTCTTTGAAAAATTGAAAATATACTTCTACCTAATTGATGAATTTTGTGAAAATGGGAGATTTGACGAAAGAAATTCATCATTCACCCTATAATTTTCAATTAAATAATTTAATTCACAGATTTTCAGCATATTACCAATTATCAACGCTGTAAATATTATTATTGAATCATAAAAATTTGTATGCTTTGCCAATATTGATTGGAACAATCTTTTCAATTCGATCAAACAATATTCGCGAGTTCCAAAACAATTGACAATATATGACCAAAATGTCCCTGGAATCATCATTTTTGCCGATTTCTGGTATGTTCTGAATCTTTGGTATATGTTAAATGATAATCTTCGAATTAAAGAAGCTCACGTCAAGTTAAGCAATAGGACTATAACCACTAAATAGGTCATACAACAGAAGTTGCACGCTAGCGGATGCTGAGTCCGTTTGCCTAGAAGCCGCTAATTGAAAACTTCTAGCGGAGTTGATATAACTGAGACCGGACAAAGGTTGTGGCAAATTCTTGACACATGGAATTATTAAAAATTATTACAATGCTCATAATAGTCACGTAGGCACGCGGCGAAGTTGACACCACGTCATGATTCCTTGCCTATGTGGGAGGAATAAGAATGGCAGCATATCTACACACTCTGAAAAGGGGAGCACTCTCTCTTAAATCTCTCTGAATTCTCTCGGTCTTGAACATCATATTTATAGTTCTCCTCCTCGGGCCTCACCTGTCTGTAGCACACTGAGACTTCGATGACTCCGGACACTTCGGTGGTAAAAGGAGGTTACAACATTTACTATCAAATTCACAGCTGGGGTTAGTTTCATGAGATGTATAACTCAACTATTGGGTTAAAATCACCCTTGTCTCGAACATAACAGTAGCCTACCCAGGTCATATAATTTCACGTAAAGGAGGCAGAACAAACCCAAAGACCCTATAGCGGCAATCAGAGACTATCCACAGCCAACAAACACGATAAAAATCATAGAATTCTTCGGACTGGTAGGTTATTCAATCGCGCAGTGCCTCAACAACCTATTAAAGAGAGAGATAGGTACTCCTTTACGCGACTACCTCTGTAAGGAGCCAATTTTACCATGTCCAAACTTGAGTAAATGCTTTATCATAAGTCATAACATCAGACGCCTCCGAATATACTCTTAGCGCAGATCCTCGCGAAAAGCAGAACTCAATTATACTACAACAGACAAAGAATTGCTTGGTATCATTTTCGCGCCCAACCAATGTAGACCATACGTCTACGACAAACAATTCACGCGAGTTTAACAAACCACAAATCGCTCGATTGGTTGAAGAGCATGAAAGACCCTTCCTCGCAAATACACAATTGAAAAATTTTCATCTTCAACCGAACGCAATAAAATAACCGTATTTCGCCCCTCAAACGCCGGTCAAAAGTCATCAATTGTGGACCAGAGGGAACAAAAGGTGATTTTGCGGGTGTCAGAACTTGGTTTTACTTTGCTTACATTCTGGTGTTCTTGACTGATTGGTGGTGCTATTGTATGGGTCACATTTGAATTTATATGCTCACGCTATGTATCATACACTTCTCCTTTTCCCTTGATAGAAGTTATACTCAATTTACCAATTGTTCCGTGCCATACCACTCGTAATATTATATTTTGGTC
Source organism: Euura saliciscinereae (assembly GCA_018420115.1). Taxonomy (NCBI): domain Eukaryota; kingdom Metazoa; phylum Arthropoda; class Insecta; order Hymenoptera; family Tenthredinidae; genus Euura; species Euura saliciscinereae. Next base: position 8,153 of record JAFFZH010003770.1, read on the forward strand.
ATTTTTTACTATATTCGATAGGTTTATTGTTTTTGGGAGAGTAGCCATCCGCTATTCTCTATTTAGAAGTTAAGCCATAAATTATGTGCAGTACGCTGCAGTCCCAAACTGCGGGTGGCCCTTCGGGTCTGCCTGCAGTTTGGTGACATAAACCAGGTCTTCTCTTAAAGTGTTTTCTTCAATAGAAGACAAAAGCGCAAAATCGTGGAAGTGGAAAGCGTACGTGTGAGGAGCACGTGAGGACCGTTTCAAGTCACCCCTGCTAGGAGGTGGCTTAACGATCTGCCAGTCATGGGCACTTCCACCCCCGCAAAGGTCCTATAGAAGGGGGCAATAGTATTAAAATTATCAAAAAGAAATCAGTAGCGAACAAGCAGTCGTCAAGGCGACAAGTAACCCAAGAATCGTCAAGGCGGCAACGCGTATATTAAAATATCGTCAAGGCGATTATACGCGTTAATAGGTACATAACTCTAATCCAGTCCGTTAGGGCGGCACACCATAACTATCACAAATAGTATTACCAATGGTAGTCACTGAATTCATATTTCTATATACTAAATAACCTGTGCACAGTATATCCACATACAAAAAATATAATCATTTCATTGAACTACCTATCCAAGGACGTTGTAGGCGGATAGGAGGGGATTTCTTTGCGAAAGTAAGGCGCCCCAAACACCAATCGTGTATTTATTTGTTCACCTGGCCATCCTTCCAACTCAACACCTACGCAAGATCCAACAGAGGGCAAAAAAGTGAATTTGCGGGCGAAAAAGGCTATTTTTGTGCTCCCATCGGGATGCATTGGGATTCGGTGAAATCCGGGAGATGAGTCGAACGTCGAAAAATATTTCGCGGACCCTAATTGATCTTATATTTCTGTGATATTTGGGAGAGGATAGACATCTCCGATAGTTTTTTCACTCAGCGTTCGAAAATTAAAATGACATTTTCATCCAAAATTTTCAAAGGTTTTAAGGTTTCTAATGTTTCGATGATCGATTTGCGTGAGATTTCTTCCGATTTTTCGGCACTTATGATAGCGTAAGTTCCGGACGAATCCGAGGCCCATGATCTCCTTTGGAGGATAACTTGATCTTGTAAGTGGTCGATTTCAGGTAAAAAGTTTCAGTGAAATCAAAGGTGTCCAAATGAAAAAAATATTGATTTTTTTTCTATTATCGAAGATATCTCAGAAGTGTGTAGTTGGAAAAAATTGTGCAATTTTTTTTTCAAAAAGCTCGGCCCTTTTGGCACATTTTGTGTCTCTATAATTTTTTTTTTCAAGTCAAAGCCCTTGAACTTAGAGCTAGTTGAAAAAAGTCCGTTTCCGAAATATTTGTAAATTGTAAAATGGAAAAGAAATGGGATATGTGGCTTAATCGAAAAAACGGCCAAACACATGTTCACTTTTTTCGGTGGACTAATCTAAAAAAATGTGACATTAAGATCGGCGTTGGGGACCTTCACCGATTAGGTGCGGCATAGAACTCCTCTGTGGGGTCTTCAATTTTCGCACAAACTAGCATCGTCAATAAGATATACTGAGCGAATAGCGTATTGAGCTTCACGAATCAATGATTCTCCTCAATGTTACTGGTACGTTACTACCGTCCAATGTGGAATCCATGCTTGCAGCACTTCGTGCGTTCAAATACGAAATTGTCGCAACGACTTCGACTAGATTAGTCATTTTGTTGATAAATGATTATAAACTAATATTAATTCTATAATCAATTCTATAATTTCAAGAGACTTACAATGAGCTGAGTGTGACGAGAGTTCCGAAGAGGTATAGCGCATGGTTGCGATGGATGTAGAATTCTTCGATACTACAGGTGGGCTCTGCGTTGAGTTGATGTCCTCCTTATCTGGTTCTCGTCTGGTTCGGAATACTGGTACTCGTGCGGTGGGGAGATTTTTTGTCTCTTTTATATTTCGTCTTCCATTGAGTACTTTATTTTCGTCGTCTTATGTTTTGCAAGAGATTTAATTTTTAATGATTATCACTGCATGTAATTAGCAAGTTAGTCTCATCGTTTTACGTGTGTTGCGAAAGCAAAAATTTTTATGAATCACTGTTCACTATTCCGTCGTTTAATTGGGAGTACGAGGTATTTCTTCGAAATTCTTATCAACTCATGTTCCATCGTATTATTGAGAATGCGAGGTATTTACGATTTTCAACTAATTCTTCCGTTGTTTTATTGAGAATGCAAGGTATTTATTTTATCACACAGCGGCTATTCATTCGATGATTTCTAACCATTCTTAGAATACCTTCGTGTTACGTGTGCTGGATGATTGGCTGGCTTAACTTTTTCTAATGGTCAGTGGCTGTCCTAAATTTCTTCGAATCCTTACACACAACACCGTCTGCGTTGTATCATATGTGCTTGTGCGTGTGTGTCCGGAATTATTGGACGGGTGATTTTGCGCCTGTAGAATCGTCCGATTACCGGACGAATAGCCACTATGTTGAAAACAGTCCTCTACTTAGGTCACTACGTAGGAAAAAATTGAGTTAGACCAGACCCGAAGAAACTTGGCGCCGGTTCGAAATCGAACACCAACGACGGTTAGAAAAGTGAGAGAATTCTTCGGAATGACAAGGTTTCAGCACACATTCGTTAAACACTACGCCAGAATGGCGAAATCTTTCACTAAACTGTTAAAGAAAAATGTTGAATGGAATCCACAGAATAAAAAAATAAAAAAGAAAAGGATGTAGGAAATCAAGAACGTTTTGTGCAGCAGCCCGATTCTTCAATATCCGGTGTTCGGTTAACTATTCGTGTTCATAGGAAAAGGCCAAATGACGCCCGTCCACGATCCTGTTCCTTACTAGGTACCTTGCGACGAGTTTTCCGAAGTTTGAGATCCTGATTGACACTTTATGAAAAATCTTACTGAACATACTTCAAGGTGTCACAAAAGTATGGTAAAATTTTCAGCCACCCCTTTGATTTTGTTCGCCGGCAATAAATTATTGAATCACCGTCGAGGTAGTGACAAAATGACAATAGAACGACAAATATTAAAAATTAACGCGGTAATGAAAAGTCGACAAGAATTTTAAGTGGAATTGGTACCAGATAATGTATTCACTATCCCATTGTGTAGCTCAATACCTAAGAATGGGAGCAGGTGAAGTCTAGAATTAAAAAATCGGTTCAAGCAAGTCGACAAATTGAAGAAACAACGAAAGCAGGTAGGCGAAGTCGCATACCTGGAGGCCAAACAGAGACACATATTTTATTTGATTACAATGAAATATAGCAATATTAAACCATCTATTCTAGATCTTGAAAAATGTCTTAGACGACTCAAAATTCTTCGTACAAAACTCAACTGTTATAAACTAGCAATACCCAATATGGGCTGTGGCTTAGACCAACTTTCGTGGGAGGTCGTAAAAAATAAAAATAAAAACAATCGAGTCGATATTTTCAAAACCATTCGTCAGAAGAGTTTATACGTACGTTCTTCGAACGAACGACTCACTCAAGTACCAAACGCTGCGTTAGACAAAACATCCGAGAGTGATAATGAACGGGTATCGAATAACCCACAGCCAGCTAACATAAACATAAATTCAAAGCTCAACGGAACCGCGGGTTCGAAGAAATTGACCGCTCTACGTGACACAGGCTCAAGAACTCTGGAGCCATGTGTCGACCCCAGCTCGGACTCGTTGATGACCAGAACGTGAAAAATAACAAGGAAACAAAGAAATCGGAATAAAAATTTGTTATGATATATCGTAAAAGTACCAAGAGCCGACCAAGATACAGATTTTGGCAGCGTGGCCGAAAACTTCGACAGCTCAAACTGGCCGATCAAAGAAATACAATCTTTTTTGGGAAATTCATAACTCGGTTGCGTCGAATCCAAAAGATAGCGACTCGGGACCAGGATCCGAAACCGAGAGTATGGCACACGTGTATTCTGTTACAGAAGCGCAGCTAGTATGGGAGAGGAAAACGAGAACGGATGAATATGCCACTAGGTTGAAAAATCACGAACGAAATTTGAGGACACCTTTGCTGTGTCGACGGACTAGAAGTTAAAAAACGTATTCATGCCTGTTATGCCAAATCTTATGCGATGCTGAACTTTCACGGGTGAAACGTTCACAGGTGATCAGATTTCGTGAGGAATTGTTGAAAAAATAGAAAAGATCGTCACTCGGTAAAATATTGTGAAAAGAGAGAATGGATGTTTAATTTAATAAAATATTTCATACTGGAAAGTACTGTTTTCATTCAAAAAAAAGTTTTCATGTTTAGGGAATAAATAAAATAAACTCTTTCTTCTTAAATGGAGTAATTTATCGTGGGGTTCAAATTACGCGCCTAACAATATTTTGACTTGAATCGTACAAACTACGCGAAGCGTATGAGATCTAAATAGTATCCCCCTCAAGGTTGAAGGAAGAAAGGGTCACTTCACTCCACGAGAAGACGCGGCCTCACGATATACACGCAATTTTATATTCCTCGTATTTAAGTAAAAAAATTACCGATTTTATCTTTACAATTTTAAACTATTTATTCACATATTTTTTGAACATTAAGAACAGTCACTCTAACAATTATAAAACATTTTACTATAAAACCAAACTACGAAAACGAACAACGAACGAGCGATAAGTCCGACGGGACCCATTATCATCGCCATTGTCTGAAACCACAACTACGGAACCGATTTGGTCAGTTTATCCAGATGAGTTACAAACTGTTAATTAATATTGATAAAAACACTGTGATGTATATAAATATAATGTAAAGAAAAATTGATGAAACAAATTTAAATGAAAGGAACGCGTATTTTCAAACTATACAAGAATTTTAACGGTATGAATGATTTGAATGGATGGAATTAAATTATAATGATCGTGTCTCGAAAATAAATTGTGCTTGAAAAATTAAACTATTGAATGAATATTGATGAATTTTCTGAATAAAAATTATTTCTTTGATTAAAAGTTAACTGAATTATTTTGTCTATTTTATTTATTATTTCTTTTATTTTGTTTCTACAATTAAATGATAATTTTGTCTAATCAAAGACAATTTTGTCAGGTCATTTCGAGATCAGACTCTGAAAATCTACGGATTAAACAAAAAGATTTCCGGATATCTACAGGTCAGGGTTCAAACTCACCAGAGATTTAATTACTTCGAGCTAAAATTTGTTCGTAAAGAATCAACTTTCGTCCTTCAAGAAATAATCACATAAAAAAAACCGTGCAGTGAAGAAATTCTACTTCACACCATCACAAACATACGTCGGAATTTATTTTGTTGACATGGATATAGTCCAGCAGCCACCGCCTGATTTTTCGAGTGATTAATAACAGGCTGGATCTCCGTTTCGAATCCAGCCCACGACTCCGGTCACCCATCCAAGTACTGCCCGTAGGAAAAAGTTACATTGGCTACCATTGACTTTCCAATGGAGCTCTAATGGTAACATCACCCAAACCAATGGTTCCGAATGTCAAAGTAGAACCTTGATGGCACTATTGCCTTTCACCCAAAGGCAATGTATGGCAAAATTTCATTTGCAAATGGCAAAGTACAATGGCATAAGCCGCACCATTCAATTACCATTTGAATGGAATCATGTCAACGCCATTGTCGAATGGTATCTTCCCAATGGAATTGATTGTGCCATTGGTTTGCCACTGCAATGGATTTCTACAAACTCCATTGTCGAATGGTAATGTCCAATGGAAGTAATTGTGCCATTGGTTTGCCAGTGTAATGACGTTAATTAAACTCCATTGTTGAATGGCAATATCTAATGAATATAATCGCACCAGTGGTTTGCCAGTGCAATGGAGTTGAATGTGAAATCTTTCATTACTGAGTAGTAAAAGATTCAATGGAAGTAATTCTGCCATTCGATTGCCACAGCTGCAGTGTGAGGGAGTTTTACAATTTTCATTGTCAATTGGTAATATACCTGAAGCAAATAATTGTGCCATTGTTTATTATGATGAAAAAATGTTATAAAACCAGAAAAAAATTTATAAAAAATATTTTCATACAATTTCATGAACTCAGATCAAATTTGATACAATTCGAATGAGTTATACATTATACCATTTGATAGAGGCGAGATCGAAACATAATTATGTAGTATAATAATTGATAGAATTTGGTAGAATGTGATAGAATTTTATAATTTATTCATAGAGTTTTGTATCCATATTTACGAATTTTTCCGGGATACCAATTGTACATTTAGTTGTATAATATATTATTATATATTCTCGAAACAATCGAGTTTCCCCTTTAGTTTCTTGAATGAAAAAACGAATTTAAAGGGGACTAGCCACGTGACGTCGTCAGGCCCCAAGGTCGGGCGCCGAATCGGCCATATTGCCAATGTCGCAAGTGCTGTCAGTACGTATATCAGTCGTATACCACCGTGCACGTGGATTGAATGATTTTGTTCAGCGATATCCATTTTTTTGACCGATTCAAACTCTACTATTAGGTAAGTAATAGCCTATTATCCACACACTTTATCTACCTAAGACTCAAATATCGTAACAAAGAAGATTCCCATGCTCTGAATTCCTACGACGTGCTACCTAACCTATAACCGCGATGTGTCTCAAAGCCTACCCAACAGCGATTCGCGTGTAATATTCAATACAATTCAATTAAGGAGGTTCGTCAGTGAATGCATTTGTTCACGGATTGATTGAAAATTTGTGTATTGGTTCCTTTGAACGAGATATGATTGCTGGAATAATTTCAAATTTTTTTACCAGCCCGATTACGAGAAAAAAATTGATGAAGTTAGCTCCTGATACGTGGGTCCTCACGGAGGCATCACGCAGAATAGTATTCGGAGCGATTGAAATTGATAGTTGTGGCTTTACGAGCTTAACAACAAACTATTTAACATAACAAGCAAACATTTTGGAATGAGTCACCGAAGCCTGAGTCAGATTGACCGAAAGCTTTTCGAATTCTGAATCAAAATACAAGCCGGAGCGTCAGCTTGTTTCCCACAGCTGGGGCGCTGACGAACCTCCTTAGCCGCAGAATATCTCCCTGACACTGACTCTTCCAGTATCAAACAACTAGATCAATGTATATAATTATTCACAGAATCTTGTAACCTTGCTGATTAATTATTCCAATGGTTCAAAATGGAATAAATACCGGGTTTTGAATCTTCTTTCACCAGACTATACGTACATATGTATAATGATTTTAGCAATATTACGACATCTATGTTCTATGGGCGGAAGGATCTCCGTCAGTTACCCGACGGCCCACGCAAGGACAGGAAGACTTTAATCAGAGTATGTATTTTTTAGAAATTGAACTTTTCAACACTTCTAGAAACATACTGTAATAGATGTTACATTTTCATCCCAGTGCAAGACAGCAACTAGCGAGAAGACTATAGCCGCGCTGCCTCATGAGGAAAATACTTTTTTGACATCGTTGTAATGATTTGAGCGATGGTTCGAGAGTTATGTAGTTCAATTTGGAGACGATGACTCTTTTCTATACCGGAAAACAATATGTTATCCATGGCGCATAATTTAGATGATTCAATGTTTAGTATTCTCAAGACAAAATCTGTGAATCCACTGGTAGGAAAGACCCCAGTGAAACTTGGCTAAATAGTAATTTCATGTAGGATAATTTTGAAGTATGAAAGATCAGATCTTTACAAGCATGTGTCTTCTCATTGAATCTTGGATCATGATAGTACCGGACTGAATTATAATTTTTCAATATCCTACGATGAATTTGAGACACGAAGAACCTTAAATGAACTCTTCCGCAGCCATTTGGTCAGGTTTGCAAGGTTCAGCATAGGGCCTTGGAGTTTGGCGGAGGGGTTTGACACCTGCTTTTGAGGATCTGACGTTTTACAGTACGACTATACTTTACAATAATAACCTTTTTGACATTTTGACACTAGAATCCTTCACTCGACCTCTCCGAAGGTTTTTCTTCACACGTTATACTATACTGTGAAATTATGAATTAAAAGTACACAATATCTTGGTTTTGAAGCACTGATCAAATTTGATCAACCTAATTTGCTTACGATTTCGTGAAAATCTACAAATATATTGTAATATGGAATTCTAATTAGTAATATATACCTATAAAGAATATTAGATGAGATTTGGATAATTTTGTGTATTGATGCGAGGTACTAATGTATGATACCAAATCACACAAGTGCACCGGATTTGAGATGTCTAGTCGTTATTACCTATAAGATGTAATGAAAGATGGATAATATGTATTTGTGTAATGTTAGTATAATAAATTAATCATGAATAAATCAAATTATGTGATAAACGAATATTGATATTATAAGTATTGAACTAATTGTATAAGGTGTCAATCTGTGTCAAAAAAATATTTTATTAATAATATGAAATGTGAAACTATAAATGCTTGAAGAGTCCTTTTAGTACCATTAGAAGAAAAACGCCATTTGAATGGCGAATATCACCATCGGCTATCCATTCAGTACCATTCATAGAAAGGAGCCATCCAAATGGTGAATATTACCATTGGCTTACCATTCAGTACCATTCATGGGAGAAAACCATTTGAATGGCAAACATTGCAATGGCAAATATTACCTTTGGCAAAACGCCAATCGTTTACCATACATCCTTTTGGGAATGGCAATCAATGGCGAATTTTCAAATGGCGACCAATGTAACTTTTCCCTACGGGTGTCCGCGTCGAAACGTGCTTAACTTCGTTGATCTCCAGTGTTACGGTGTTCAGGTCCCTCCGATTCCTATATAATATTACAACATTTTCTGGCAATATAGCGACTGACATGCATGGAACTTCAAAACTTTCTCGTGTTAGTCAAGCTTCATATTCTAGCAGTTTTTCGATGAAAATTATACATTATCGTAATTTGACGTAGAAGATCGTACTGTTACACGGGCAGGTTGAATAAGCTTGATACATTTTTTTTCACCAGTGGACTTTTCACTTCTGAAGTAGAAAGATGTAAACTAACAGAATTTTTGGGAGATTGTCAAAAATTCTCATGAAAATTTGTAGTTTTCTACTGCTAAATCGTATTCTTCAAACAATAGAATATCAGTTCTACGAATATCTATACGAAGATTGACAATCGATGTAAATCTGAATAATTTTTCGTAGTCTTGGGAGTGGAAAACTACGAATATTCATGAAAAATCACGAAAATCTACAGTCTCCGAGCAACGGAAGTATCAGTTTTGCGAATATCCATGAAAAAAATACGGTAAAGTACACGGAATTACGAATTAGTACGAAAAACACTATGCACATTCTTAGGCTTGAATTTGATCGCAGTTTGACGTAGAAATCATTTCCACCAGGAGTATTTCGGCGGACGGGATTCGTAGTTTTCTACGACGATTTACGGATAACTATTTCCACTCAAACCAAGGATACGATTGTGTTGTGTAGAAAGTAGAAATTCGCATTTTCCTACAATCATTCACGAAAAACAATTTTCGGAAAAAAATTGTGAAAATGTTCGTATAATTGTTCGTATAGGGATTCGTAGATTTTTTCCACAAATTACGATAACCTAAGATACTTTTTTGCGGTTGTAGATTTCCATCTTTATTCGTAACAAATAGTAGATTTTCATTAATATTCGTAGGAATTCCTTAATTTTCTCGTAGAAATTATTTTTTTCTTATGACATTGTTTCAACTGTTCAAAATTATGAATAATCCAAATTCCTCTTGAAAATCTACGCAATTCCACGTGATTTCATGTTGGTGACGTTGGAAATAAAAACTGAAATGTGGTTCAGCCATAACTCATACTCATAGCTATATAATCAGAATTTTTGGTAAAATTCCACCAAAGTCTACAGCATTCAATGAAATTCTACAAGCTTAGGTTCTATTATTTTGAATACAATTTATTTCCGAATAATTCATGGAAAATTGTGAATTATTATTAGAGTTTTTTGTAGGATTCTACAAGATTGTACGACATTCTATGAGACTCTACGAGCTTGGTTTTCCTAATTTGAATTGAATATTATTATTTTTACGACTGCTTGAAAATTTGAAAATAATTAGAGTTCGTTGCAGAGCGGTACGAAATTGTACAACATGCTATGAAATTTGATGAGCCGAAATTTTATGATTGTTTATTTTTTTCTAATCATTCCAACGTTGTAGATGATTACAGTTTATTGTAGAATCCTACAGGATTTCAGAAAATCCTAAGTTCTTAGAAACAAATACAAAAAATGTGCTTCGTAGAAGTTGTATATTTCATTTCGATTTCTTGGAATGTAATATATTTTCATAGTTTTTCATAGACTTTTACGCGAATGTAGGCAACAAACAGTAGACGTTCGTTCGAGTATTAAATGTCATTACTTGGCCCGCACTTTTTCGTGGATATTGGTGAAATTCACGTAGATTCTACGGATATCTACGAAAATCGACGCAAAATAAAAGGTGGTGTCGAAAATAGAAGATATTCTCATGAAAAAATACGTTGATTTTCATAATTTGTCATAGAAGTTCGTAGTTTTGTACGAAAGTTTACGAAATTACACGCCTAACTAAATTCTAGCTCATCGTGCCGTAGATTTCATTTATTTAACTATACAACTGTAGATTTCCGTTGTTTTTCGTCAAAAGTTGTACTTCAGAAAGATGTAGTTAGTTTGCATTCGTTAGCTAAAATAGTTTGTCATTAAAAATCGTCAAGGCGCATTAAGTTTCTTCGAAATTCGTACTTTTTTATGAAAGTCTATGACATTCTACGGAAAAAGAAAAATGCCCATGATCGACTTATAATTTTTTGAAAGTTGTTCATTAAGAATTGTAAATTTTCGTAATTGATTGTAGAAATCCGTATTTTTCTACGAAAAAAACTACCTCTTTTCTGCGATTTTCTACCGATTTCTACGACTTTCGGATTTTTTTTACTATTTTTGACATTGTTCAACTAATTTCTACGATTTCCTACATTTTTTAATTTTTTCGTACTTCGGCGTAGAAATTATTTCCACCAGGGACCCCTTGACCAAACGACCGGCGACTTTTGCGAACACTCTGGCTCGCCTCTAATTATCATTAGGAATTATTTCTGAGTCGGTCCTTCGATTTCGGAAAAAAATTGGAAATTTTCTCAATCAATGACTCTGGGATGAGAATACCCTCCACCGGTGGACTCTCGGAATCTCAGACGATTATCTGAAAAATTTCAAATTTCATTTCAAGGTCAAAGGACCGATTGAAAGATAATTTTTAATGATAATTAAAGGCGAGCAAGAGTGTTTGCGAAAGTCTCAGGCCGTTAGGTCAGGGGTGGCTATGTTCGTACAAATCCCGTTGACGGGATCCGTACCGTACAAATCACTTTAGCGGGATTTGTACGAACATAGGGATAACTAGATCCATCGGAAAAAAATGAAAAACACGTCCTTATAGCTGAATAATAAAGCT
>JAFFZH010003775.1:0-10138 GCA_018420115.1 Euura saliciscinereae
TCTGACTTGGTGCAATAATGTAATATCTGAAAATCTTTAATATCATTTTGTAGTATCTCAAAATCAACTACGACTATCCATTTCAATGCAATACTGTAATAACTAAAAAAAAAAATCAATAAATTGATGCAATACAGTAACAAGTCGAAAAACAAACAGAATTCTTGGGGCAATACTATAACAACTCGAGAAAAAAAAGAATATCCCTGGTGCAATACTGTAACATCTCAAAATTACCGTCAAAAATATTTTTCGACTTATTACAGTATTGCTCCACGGTTTAAGATTTTTTTTCAGTTGTTATGGTATTGCACCAGGAGGATAATTAAAATTTGGTTTAATATCTAAAACAAACGGCATAATTTGATCGCAGCAGCTAGATAGCAATGTAATATTACTTTCTTATCATCTAGTACATTTCAGCGGATTATTTCGTTTATTTAAAAAAATTGTCCCCTATGGAAATATGTGGTCACGTGGATTTAGAACTGATTTTACTTGAAACGTGATTTTCTCGGATCGAGATTTTTTGAGATGTTACACTATTGTTCTAGGGGTGCGAAATGATGACAGATTTTCTTGTTAATGCACTCAAAAAGAGTATCAAGGAAATAATGTTAATTCAACAAAACTAATCTGTTATTGTATCTGATTTCCTACAAAAAACACATGTTATTGCAACATTAAAAAAATGTTATTCACTTCGTTCTAAAATGTTATTCGACTTTCAAAATTCAACAGAAATGGAGAGATGTTAATTCAACAAAACTAATCTGTTATTGCCCATACCGAAAAAAGTATTGATATCCCCCAAAAGGCACCTCCGGTGCAAAAACCTTTCGCCAAGTAGATTAATGTGGTCCACCCACAAAATTTTATCAAGAAAATTCTTCCCCACAAAATCGTCTTCAAGAATGCCCACTAACAAGAATTCGTCTCACACAAAAAAGTCTTCCATCAAAAATTCGTTTTCAACAAAAGTCGGCCTTCAAAAAAATCTCTGTACGGGATTGATATCAAATACAACTACCAAGTACAAAAAAAGAAAAATCAAACCATATAACGTTGTGCGCGTTGCTCGCTACGCTCACTCACTCGATTGGATTTTCATAATTTGTGAGCAGAAAAATTGGGAGCATGAGTTTCGAGAAGAGAAAATTTTCGAAAGAAAAAATTGAGGGAGTGGTACTTGGCGGGCCTTCATAGCGAGATAAAAAAAATGTGACTTGTAGACCTTAGTGGTCACTCTTCCACTTACTCACACCTGGCCCGCAAGTGCCACTCCCTTAATTTTTTCTTTCGAAAATTGTCTTTTCTCGAAACTCATGCTCTCCATTTTTCTCCTCACAAATTGTGAAAATCCAATCGAGTGAGCGAGCGTAGCAAGCGAACGAGCACAACGTTATATGGTTTGATTTTTCTTTTTTTTTGGTTTTGTACTTGGTAGTTGTATTTGATATTAATCCTTTTACAGAGATTTTTTTGAAGGCCGACTTTTGTTGAAAACGAATTTTTGATGGAAGACTTTTTGTGGAAGACGAATTTCTGTTGGTGGGCATTTTTGAAGGCGATTTTGCGTGGAAGAATTTTCTTGATAAATTTTTGTGGGTGGACCACATTAATGTACTTGACAAAAGGTTTTTGCACCGGAGGTGCTTTTTGGGGGATCCCATCTACTTATCTCAGATCCACCTAGATCTAGAGTAGATCTAACGATATCTGGGTGGATACGCATAGATCTAACAAGCATGAGCCTTCGAACATGACATTAGATCAATTCGAAGCTACGTAGATCTACAAAAATGCTCAGAGATCCATGTAGATCTACTATTTCCCAAAATTTAGATCTGATTAAATCAAATTAAATCGCCAGAGAGGCCAATTAGATCGAAACCATTCTTTCCCGGGTAAGGTGCCACTTTGGGGTTCGAAAACACGTGTCGAAAAGTGACTTTTCAATGCCTGTCCCGTAGAAATATTATGACATGCCTCTAATAGTATCCTGATACATATAACGAGGAATTATATAACGTTATTGAAATCACTCCAGGCAAATCATGATACTATTTAGAACGATTACGTTGTCCGAACTTTCGTCGATTATTAATATTCGTGACAAACGAAATGTAGTTCACGTTTTATGACGCGCAATTTGACACAAATTATTTTACGGTAGTTTGATTCCGTTGGTCAACTAACTCGAGGTTAAGGCGCATATACGGGGGTACACGACACAATAACGTTGTTAGATAAAGTTTGGTCCATACAATGACAGTCAAGTTCTTTCGAGTTAGATGTGATTATTAAGATGTAATTTTAGTTTATCAAACGCTACAAGTTGATCATCTCGCGTCACACATATTCGGAAAATCACTTTCAAAGTATAGGTAGGGCGATTTGTTGAGTGGCACACAGAGAGCTCGTCCGCTTGCTAGCGAGGTACGACGTCAACTGAGCGACGCCGACGCGAACCGTCGCTACGACCCCTTGCTGTACGTCCTGAATCACACACACCAGCCTGCTGATCAACAATTGCACCTCCACTACTCACCGTTTCCGCTCTCAGACTCGATCCCTCCATTCGAAGGTATGATCCCAATGATGACGATCTATCAAAGTGCAAACGGTTTAATTTGCATCATCATTTGCATTTATAATTTCATCTAGCCCAACCCCCGCAATTGTCAATGATAAAGTATTTTATATTTTCACTGGCACGTTATCGACTACTTAAGGGGTTACATACACTTGCAGCGGGCAAAAGGACGTGATTTTCGTGATTTTTTTTCGACAGGATTATCCAGGTTTATTGAAAAACTGTTACGACCATTAATTAGTACTCGTTTTCATGAACTTGTACAATTTTTTTTATTTCAAAATATTGCAAAATGGCGGAACTACAGCTATATCAGGCGAGCCCTTTTTTTTAGCATCAGCTGCGGTAGACAGCATAACTGGAAAACGGTTCATCTAGAATCAAAATTTGAAGAAGATTTCATTAGTACATGGCATTGACTTGGGTGTGAACGAAGGATTCGTAAAAATTACGATTTTTCAAAAAATTACAACGATTTTAACAAAAAGTTCATTTTTTGAGGTGCTATATTTTTTTGCTATAAACAATATGTTTTCCAACAAAATTTGAAATTCTTCGTTCACGCCCAAGTCAATGCGATGTACTAATGAAATCTTTTCGAAATTTTGATTTTAAATCGACCGTTCTCCGATTATGATGTCCACCGCAGCTAATGCTAAAAAAAAGTGCTCGTGTAATATAGCTGTAGTTCCGCCATTTTGCAATATTTTTTAATAAAAAAAATTGTACAAGTACATGAAAACGTGCTCACGTCCTCAAAGTTCTTCAATAAACCTTGATACCTGTCGAAAAAAAATCACGAACATCACGTCCTTTCGCCCGCTCTCGTGTAGAAATTTGTTAGGGAAGGCCTGACCAATGTTAGGGCCCCCATTAAAGTGTCCATGTCTGGTCCCGACTGAAAATGTAACATTTCGCACATCAGGGCCCGATATTTTCAATTTTTGTAGGATAATTGATCAGGCCCCGGCGCCGGTCAAGCCCTGATATACTGGCATTGTCAAAATCTTAGCAGTATGTTTTTGAGGATAGCTTATTAGGCCCTGAGCAATACCCTCACAATTGCCTGATCAGGGCCTGATTAGTTCGTTATTCTTAAATAAATATACAGCTTGGATTGTGGCGAGGTCAGCAGACCAGGGTCTAATCATTTATACTAAAACCAGATCGAGGCCTGCCGTGCCGAATGTTACATGTCATCATCAGGGCCCAAACTGTGATCAGGCCATATAATCAGGGCCTGATTGCCCCCCTGACCAAATTTCTACACGGGTGAGTGTATTGTAACCCCTTAATTGGCGCATATCTTTCATCTGTTGCCCAGATAATCTTGAACGTGTATTCTGCGTTTGTATTGATTTACTTTTATCTCAACTACACACACGTAATTCCCGGTTATGTAGAATGAGCCAGCTGTCTGGCAATTCTTTACGTGTGTGGTAAGTCACCTTTCATTTCAGGGTTACAAAAAACGACCTTAGAACAAAATTCTAGACGTCGAGTGACTGGCCACTGGCCGTCTCGGTTGCTGAATTGAAATTTCGACAATAATTTACTTCTTGTGAGAATTTAGTTTGTTAGCCTGTGGGGAATCTATGTAGGAATTATTCAAAGGTGTGTCAAATATCGTTTTTTGAATCTTTTCTGTATTAGTGAGCGTATACGATTTCAAAATAATTTGTATGCCTATAAAATATCCAATGACAATGAAAGCCAGTCATTATAGACCTTCGTTTGTTCTCTAAGGCTAGTATAAAAATGGTTGCGACATCTCTATGTAAATACTGATTTCCTTGGCGTCGTTTGCTCGAATATTTTTACTGAGCCGACAGACCCGCAACTCAGCAACAACGACAGACAGCAATATCTATTACAACTCAATGGCATTGATGGCAAACTCTTGATAAGTAATTTTTTTGGCAGAGGCATGAGAAAGTCGCTTGTTGACGGCTGTTTTCAATCCTTAAACAGGCACTTCATACACCTGAATTCAGGATGGTCTTGAAGAGACTTTTAAGCGCATGCTGTAGTCAGTTTTTACCGACCAAGTAGCACGTCACTTATTCCTACTGGGATCAAGGCTTACGCGTAACAGACGCAAAATTCTGAACACCTTTACCCCAAAATATCTTCGTTTCGCGCAACGCTAACAACAAAATCCTATTCCTAACTAAAATGGTAATGGCCACGACGACAGTTGAGAACGGCAATTATCATTTTAGGTAGGAACAAGGGTCTTGTCGTTATTGTTGCGTGAAACGAAGATATTTTGGGATGTAGGTGTTCAGAATTTCATGCGGAATTGCGCTATCATCTTCTTTTTCGCTTCGGTTACGCGGAGGCTTTGATGTCAGTGGAAATAAGTGACGCGGCTACTTGATTGGTAAAGATTGACATAACATGCTCTTAACGGAAGGTGGCCTGCCTTGAAAACACTCTCTCCAACATGCGCATGGACATCTTATATCTGGGGCACCGGCAACAGACTTTCGTAAACGGTGCATATAACAATGGTGCGCATGCGCAAGGAGTACTGCCATTCAGGCGTTGCAAAAATATTCTTTGATACGCGTGCGAAAGACGACACCCATACCGAAAAAAAGTACTGTGATCTCAGTACTTAGTACACAGGATCCGAGCACTTAGTACACAAATTCTAATACTTCGTATAGTGAGTACTAGTACTTCGTGTATTAAGTACTAATACTTTCTGGTATTGCGTGTACTGAGTATTAGTATTGCGTGTACTGAGTACTAGTATTATGTGTACTCATTACTAGTACTCAGTACTATCTGTACTAGTACTATCTATACTCAGTAGGGGAGACCGGGGCTAGTTGTCACACTTTTTACTCTCTGATTTTTAGAATTTTGCCAAACTTTTTTTTCGCAAATCTTGAGATGGGGTATTGTAGATGCATCCTTTGCGCACCTACAGAAAATTTTTGGTTATTCTAAAGCGAGTCTGAGTAGGTTTTTTCGAATTTTTTAAAAAATTCGCGGAGTGTGACAACTTGCCCCGAGGCGGGGTAAGTTGTCACAGACCCCGGGGTAAGTTGTCCCGAGTATTTTAAATGGCGAAAACGGGTTTCATTGTATTGTCTCCTGGAAACCACGAAACAGTCAACCTAGACTCCGAACACCTCACAAACCATGCGAAATCCCACCCAGACTCCGAGAATCTTGAGAAAGTTGACCTCAACTCAAAAAACCATGGTCAAGTCAAAATGGGATGAGTTTTTACACGTGACAACTTGCCCCAATAATTTTGTGACAACCTGCCCCAACCCGCTATTTTGTTTAAAAATTTGCACATCTCGCTGACCCGCCATTCAAATATCAACAATATGTACATCAAATGAAAGCGTTAAGAATAACCTTTCCGAAAATCGTATAGCGAAATTTCTCAAGGCAGTCTATAAAATGAGAAAAAACATATTAGAGGATGGAAAATAATTACTTTTCAGGTCCGATTTCAGTTTATCGATCCCTGCGAGGCCGAATATGATGCGATATTCAATTTAACGACATTAGTTTGTTTCAAACATCGAACTACAACTTTGATCTATAGCACTGTTCGATCTGTTATCTAGTGGTGGAGATAAGGACACTGTGACAACTAACCCGTGTGACAACTAGCCCCGGTCTCCCCTACTCATACTGCGTGTACAGGATATCGGTACTTATTTTGTACTGAGTAACAGCTTTATACATTGAGTACTAGAACTTTCTATTGTAGCTATTGTTCACTTCTTATGGACTATAATAAGTGCAGCTGTAATCTATTAAACCGCACTGTATTAAATTCAGTACTGCAGGACGATGATTCGTAATACCATCATACCTACACAGTTGAAAATAATAATTATTTGGCTGTTGAAAAAAAATTATGGTCACCCTTTTTCCTGTTGAGAATAACAAGGTCGTATTATAGTTCAGAACCCGTTTCTGTTAGAGGCTCCATTTCTGTTCAATTTTGAAAGTGGAATAACATTTCATAACAAAGTGAATAACATTTTTTAAATGTTGCAATAACATGTGTTTTTTGTAGGAAATCAGATACAATAACCGATTAGTTTTGTTCAATTAACATTTCTCCATTTCTGTTGAATTTTGAAAGTGGAATAACATTTGTGACAATAACAGATTAGTTTTGTTGAATTAACATTATTTCCTTGTTGTGCTGACACTCTTTTTTAGTGCATTAACAAGAAAATCTGTCATCATTTTATCTGTAAAAAAACGGACAGGTTTTTCCCGTAAACGTTTAACAATAACGGGTTCGGATAAATTGACAGAAATATTTATGTGGACTTTCTGGGACAAGTAAAAGATGTTAAAATTACCAAATTTGTTTTAACTGTGTAGGTATAACCGTATACTAGTACTAGGTACTCAAACTACGTACTAGGTACTAGCACTAGGTACTGTGTACTAGTACTAGATTGCAGTACTAATAATGCTAGTATTGCCTGTACTTCAAGTACTGCCCTGTACTCGCGAAATCAGTACAGCTGTACTTGAGTACTGCGGTACTATAGCAGTACTTCTCCTAAGCAGGCGCACCTAGTGGCCCGCATCCACGGTTACTTCCCGTGTAGAAATTTTCTCCGGGCGCTAACCGGGGCCTACTTATTTTTCATTGATATACTCTAGGCCCAAGTTTGGTCATCCGTATTGGGCCAGTGTCGAAATGTCACGCTTTTTCCACTTGGCGCTGCACGGGTTCTCAAACTTGGACCAAAATTAGTAGCCAAACAAGGGCCAACTTTGGATATCAAAATTGGGCCTATATAGGTTGACAAACTTGGGCCTTGAATATTCGGCAACCTGGGGCCTTTATTGGCTGATTTTGCCAATGCCCCATCAATGATAGAAATATTCAAAAAACATTATTTTGGAAGTTTTTCTTCCGGTATCGCTCTGAAATGATCCGATTTCAATCAAATGACGATGATTCACTTCTTTTCTAATAAATCGCTGAGTTTCATTAAATTAAAATTTTCACGTCCGCCGCCGGTCTCGAACCTGCTACCCTCCGATCTTCTAGTTACGAATCCAGTACGCTGTCCGCACGACCACCAGGTAATTTTTTTTTAATTTTTTTTCATAAGTTTATTGGAAATAGGCACATTAATACATTAGTTGTGATGAAAAGGATGTACAAAACTTCGAAATACATATACACTAACTTACATGCTATTCTGTACGTTTTGGCCTCGCAGAGCGGGCGCTACACGTTTGACCTTTGAATTTGGATCCGTGATCTCTACTAATTGTACTTTCGTACGAAACTTGATCTGGTTTTTTTTTTGCACTTTCGGCTACCCCTGCTCCTGCGAGAGTTGCTTAAACTTTGAATGATTGTATTGGTCAGATAAACTCGGCCTCGTGAGAAAAAACTGCACCGGGATAGATCAATGCCCTTTTTTGGGCTAACTAAACCTAAACAACATATTAATACTAAGAAATAAATTAAAGTAAAACTAGACAACAAGAAATGAAAACAAAAAGAAAATTGAAAATAAAAAGAACAATAAATAAATACCTAGTGTAGGAGGTGTATAATGTCCCAGCAAACAAATTTATGTACATGTGCCGTACCATGTCTGTCGCGGATGTTACATGCGATATACCAGGTTCGGCACATGAGTGGCACGTGTGCTGCGTAATGTCCGCAACACGCCAATGTTATAGGTACATCGCACGTATGCAACAAAGATACATACCAAGTACGTAACAATTACATCGCAGGTACGTTACCCGTGACGTACTACCAACATCGCAGCTACATCTCCGCAACGTACCCCAATGAAACTACCGCGTACGCAAAATATTCAAATAAAAATACGATCCCAATCCTCATTCGCGCATTTTTTAAATATTTTACAGTATACTATCAACTTTTCGTTTAGACTGGATCAATTAAAATGCGTTTGTAGCTCGCTGCAAGGAATTCCGCTTCTGTCATTCTTTACCGGGATTCGAACCACATTCAATGGCACTCGTCCGTCTCACTAGTCAGGCGCTCTACCCACTACGCCATACTGTCTTAGAAATTCTGAACCTTTTAAACTTAATGAATCACAAATCGATATATTTTATTAAGTGGAAAATTCAATGAATCGACGGCTCTGATGTACTGTACACAACCAAACTTTTTCAGCGGTTCCGTTAGTAAACCCAATATCAGTTTCACCGATCGTAAATACTTTGAGGTTATGTTCATCACTTTGACTTGGTGGAATTAAATTGAAATGTTCTGCAAAATGTAAACTACTATTATGGATAAATTGCGAGAAGGAATTCCCGGTCAGCCTTTTTATTTAGTCATTTGAAGAACAACAAAGATTAACTTTTCAACACAACCTGTGATATCCTCGCCCAGACTAACACCAACAATAGACAAAGCGTCGAGGATTATCCAAAGAAAAGTAATTAAATAAATGAACCGAGGGAAATTAAGTTTCATTTGGAAAAATAATCCGCACGACAGTAATGATTTGGAATGTAAGAATGATATTGAATCCACCGGAGAAAGAAAATACAATATAACTTCACTGAACTCTGGACTCATTTCCCCCCTCGGTTCAGGTGTGTCAACTTTTTACATGATCTCTACGTAACTTTGTAATGTAACAAAGCCATCGTGCAAGTAATGTAGCTGGTACATCGTCGCCATCCATTATATGGTATGTAACACTGTTTCCTGAATGAGAGGTCTCTGGTACATAACAGCAGTATGTACTCGATACGTTCGTGATTAAGAGACCTGTGATGTACCCGGTACATTAAATTGCAATGTAGCAATGTTTCGTGAATGTGACCTGAAAATGATGTACCGGGTATGCCACTGTTTGCTGGGGTGCTTGTATAAATAAAATGCAAGTGTGTAAACGTGAAAATCTAGTTTTGTGTGTATGTGTATAAGAGTAACAAACAAATGCGAAAGTAAAAAAGGTGAAGGATGTAATGTGCCTGCGTATAGAATTTTACATGTGGGGGGTTCCATGGCATTTCACCTAATCGGTGAAGGTCACCGACGCCGATCTTGATGTCAATTTTTTTTTCAATTCGTCCATCGAAAAAAGTGAACACGTGTTTGGCCGTTTTTCGATTCAGCCACGTTTTCTATTTTTTAAATTTTCCAATTTTTCATCTTTTTCACAAACGGACTTTTTTCAACTGGCTCTAACTTCAAGAGCTTTGACTTTATCGAAAAATGCTAAGGACATAAAATGTGCCAAACAGACCGAGATTTTCGAAAAAAAATTGCACAATCTTTTCCAACTACACAGTTCTGGGATATTTTTGATAATAGAAAAAAATCAATATATTATTCATTTGGACCTTCGATTTTTCTGAAACTTTTTACCTGAAATCAACCACTTATAATCAAGTTATCCTCCAAAGGAAATTATGGGCCTCGGATTCGTTCGGAAGTCACACCATCATAGGTGCCAAAAAATCGGACAATTCGAAAGAAATCTCAGGAAAATCAATTTTAATTTCGACAAGAAAGGCGTACTTGATGAAAAATTG
>JAFFZH010003786.1:0-11914 GCA_018420115.1 Euura saliciscinereae
TTCTAGGTTTTTGGGGTCGCTGGTTTAAAATTTGATGTCGAAAATTCAAAATTCAATATTGCGGATCCAAAATGGCGGCTGCGAAATATAAAAAAGGTTAAAATCCAGTCATGGGTCAGTTTTTCTAGGTTTTTGGGGTCGCTGATTTCAAATTTGGTCTCGAAAATTCAAAATTCGAGAAGCTTTCATTTCTTAAAGTATTCTTACGTACGAATTGATAGACAAAAAAACATCACAAGTGACTCTGAAAAAAATGATAAATCATCTGTGGTATTTGAATCTACGTACTGCAGCATTAGCATTCTTCGACGATGAAGTACCGACTGATGTAAAAAAAAAATGGTGGAAAATTTGGAAGTCTTCGAAGACTCACAGCTGGACAATCGCAAAAGAATTCTAACCAGTGTGATTAATATTCGAACGTTTCTCGACAAAGAGATAGAAGATTTCATAAATTCCGAATCACTCAAATTCTTTGAAATTTTTGAAATCAACACAGAATTTCTAAGACTCGATCTATCAAGATGGGCTCAAAATAGTTCATATCAAGAAGCGTTGGAAATCGTCAAGTCTCTGAAAGTCGTCAATGATTGTGCTGAATGAGCTGTTAATTAATTTAGTTCAGAGTTATAATAATCTCTTTACACATGACGAACAACAGAAAGAATATATATTGCAATTGGTGGCATCGTACAGAAAAGAGTTCCCAGACGCGAAAAAAAAGTACAAATAAGGGAGCGTGGGATTTATCGAAATAAATGTAATTGGCTTTTAAGCGATAAATAAAAAATTACATGAATTAATTTTGATCATGCTTGACTTATTATTATTAAAAAGGGTTTTTATATTTTCAGGTTTTCATTTGGATCACCATCTTAAATTCGATCCTTTGTTGTAATATAAACATTGCAAATATGAAAACCAGTGTATTTTCGGAGAAATTTCAACATCGTAACATTTTCAACCGCCATTTTGGATCCGCATTATCGAATTTTGAATTTTCGAGACCAAATTTGAAATCAGCGACCCCAAAAACCTAGAAAAACTGACCCATGACTGGATTTTATCCTTTTTTATATTTCGCAGCCGCCATTTTGGATCCGCAATATTGAATTTGGAATTTTCGACACCAGATTTGGAACCAGCGACCCCAAAAACCTAGAAAAACTGACCCTCGAGTTGATTAAAAAATTTTACATTTTCCGCAGCCGCCATTTTGGATCCGCAATATTAAATTTTGAATTTTCGACATCAAATTTTGAACCAGCGACCCCAAAAACCTAGAAAAACTGATCCATGACTGGATTTGAACATTTTTTATATTTCACAGCGAGATTTTGGATCCGCCATTTTGAATTTCGAATTTCTCAAAATTCGATAAAATACTATCGGGATTCCTGAAGAGATTCCCGAAGAGATTAGATTTTTATTGTATTTACTGACGGTGTGGCAGAATTTTGAACAGACCTCTGCGAAAACCCCATGTTAATCAAATGGGAAACTTCAGACGCTCTGCGGCACGTGTTAATATTGAGATAAAAAATTTTCCTTTTGGGAATAATTTTTTTGAATTATTTGGAACACTTTTGGGGGGCGACCCAATTGAAATTCAAAAATGACCAAAATAAGGACCACTCTACTCGAGCCATCCAGTTAGGGGTGTGGACTTTTAGTCCGTTCCATAGTAGACCAAGACAAAGGTCTTTACCAATTCATAGATCTTTTTAGCATTGAAAATGCTTCCGTTTTCGGGTCAGTAGTGAGGTCTGTGGGATCAAATTTCGAAATGATGCAACGGAAGCGACGCAACGGAAGTGCGTAATGAAAAGTTGACGAAATAAATAATAAAAGAACAAAAACAATAGAACGAGGAACATTTAGGTGATGTAGATTTTCTAATTAATTTTTCTATTTTTGCCAATCTGACTGGACTATACTCACTGCACACAAGC
Organism: Euura saliciscinereae; assembly: GCA_018420115.1. Taxonomy (NCBI): domain Eukaryota; kingdom Metazoa; phylum Arthropoda; class Insecta; order Hymenoptera; family Tenthredinidae; genus Euura; species Euura saliciscinereae. Next base: position 1,953 of record JAFFZH010003786.1, read on the forward strand.
TGACCGAAGTACCATTTGTGTTAGAAATTTTGTCATCCTTCTCTTATCTCGCCACCTCGATTACGGCAAAGTTGGCCGTATTCGTGAAAAGCTGGAAATTGCACCTGTAACGAATATCGGGGTTAACACTCCAGCGGTAATCATCCAGACTTTTTTTGTTACGTGTACTGTCGAAGAAACGTATATACATGAATTTTGAAAACATTATATCCGATGTCTGCTATTCGGCAGATCTGGCAGTGATTTCACAGAGCTGGAAACTCTACACGAATTTGCCTGATCCCAGATCGGATCAATGCTACTCGAAATGTAAACGACCGCTAGGGGCTGAATGGTGTAAAAAATATGACCGTGATTCAGATTCTAATATCGCTCTGTGTGGACGTCACTTGATATACGCCTCATGCGCAGGATCGCAGGATCGCCGCGCCGCGGCCGACACCAATGCTTCGACCCCTCGCGTTCGTCGACGCCGGTTCAGTCGACGGTTCGACTGCGTCAGGTATTGGATCCAACCTCAACACGGTATACCGACTTGTACGATAATAAATTGGTTCATTAATTCGAAGTACGCCAGTGTACGACATTGACAGACGATTAGAAATATATCGAATTGAGTTTATACGTTAAAACTTGGGTGAACAAATGATGATTCCATTGATCGTGTTGGTTAAAGCTGTGGAAGGCTGATCTTCACAATTTTGTATAGAGAGCTACGGAGAGAATTGAGTGTAGTGAGTGTGCACCGAGAAGAGTCGATGATAACCTATCGTCGAAGAATCATTCTCTCAACCGAACGCGTAAAGAAGTTCTAAAGGAATAATAAAAGCGAAGGACCATTTAGGTCCTCATTTCCAGCTCGGTGTATGTCTCAAACCTTGAATCCACTCGGTTCGCACTGCACCGGTCTACCTACACCTCTGAGGTATGTAACAAACTTCATAGCATATCAATCACATTGCAAGTCGTTCTTTCATTAGGGCAGTCACATATCTCTCAAATATCTACGGAGTCGAACAGGAGGTTTCCGCCATTCCCACTTTGTATCGATATTGGATAATTCGTGGGGCCTACGTCGCTGTGTCATCGGATTGCTATTTTCTGACCATGGTCGCGTCTCTGTACCTTCAACCCACAAACGGCACGTAAACAACTATTTGCAGCTGAGATACTGTCGTTGCACAAATTCAGGACTTCTTGCTCATCAGTTTCACGTGCACCCGTATGTGTAATCAGAGGTTTCATCGTTTGGGGGAAAAAGTTCACTCACAAGAAGGTCATAACAATCTTTGATCGTAAGGCATGGCTCACACTTAACGATGAGTCCCTCGTTGATTAACTTTTCCAGTTGTTGTATGTTTCGCCTGCATTTGTTATTCCGAATATGTATGTGAACTGGAGTAAAGAATGCATCGAGCATAAGAAAAGTATTCACAGTGGTCTCCGAGCAATGAGTATATCATACACATAGATAATTTCATAGACGTCAGATACTTTATCACAATTTTTCAATGTAAAAACATTTAAATGAACGTGGCAAGCACGCATTCACTCCCAATAAAAATTTGAGTGTCCTGTATAAAACAAGGATATATAGATTTCGCAGAATATTACTTGAATTTCGATAAAAAAAATAAATAAATAAATAAAAATAAAAACTACGGAATAATTCGTCTTTTTAAGTTGCCAAAATATATGCTCAATTAAAAGCGGTACGAAATGTTTGAATGCTATACTTAAAAGTAAGTGATAGAAGTTGAACCTCTCCGATCACGAAAATATCCATAGGATTCGTGAATATGAGTACCTACCTACACAGAATGAGGACAACCGATTACTTCAAATTTGATACGCTACAAGGAAACTGTGTTCCCGAAGGATCCCAGATCTGACTGCAACGACCATTACTCGTCACATAATGAGACACTAGCAATGAAACCAGCTTTGTCCCACCTTAGAGAGGTCAAACTGAATTATGGATAAAGTTCCGATCCTACACTGTGAAAAAGAAATGGTTGACTTTACCTAGCGACGGTTACGGGCGGCGAAATAGCTAATTCAACTGATTCAACTAAATAATTTTTTGATGCGAACATCTGATTATTGACTCAAAGAAGTATTTCATAAAACCACCAGACATTTAGTCGCTTCAAATAAATTAGCTATTTCGCCGCCCGTGACCGCCGCTAGGTAAATTCAACCATTTCTTTTTCTCAGTGTAATACGTAATTTTCTAGTTCAGGGGTGAAGTTTGAAGTTGACTTGGGGTGCTTTGAGTCCCAGTTTTTCAACCCTATGCATAGAGTAAAGTAAAACCCATGGCAGAAGATGGCTAGTCGGGATACGAAAGAGAACGCGACTTGGCATTATGCCAACCAAGCGCCCAACACCCTCTACTTGTTCTATATTCCACTTAAACAACTGTTGCCTAACTTGTTGCATTGCTCGATTGTGAAATCGTACTATACGTACAACTAGAGCAGGGCACCACACATACTAGTGTATTGACAGAAGTTACCACTGGAATTTAATAAAATTATTTCAAAAAATTGGAAACTATTCTTCTTAGAGACATTACTAAATCGTGCTATTTGGGGGAGGGGGGGCAATACTCACCGAAAACTGAGAGTTTAACTAATCCCCCCCCCCCCCCCCCACACACACACACAATTTTCTGCTGTTCTCGAACGACTAAAATATTTTTCACGGTGACTTCACTGTACGATCCATAACTCTTTAAGCTGAATTACGCCAAAAGAATAAAAAGTATGAACCATCAAAATCGATAGTGCTGCATAACGTTATAACCGTGCCTCGATAAGTCCTAGTGGAGAGACTCAGTATAGAAAAAAAAAAAATTATAATTACGGGACATATGAAGCGTTGAAGGCAACTCATCCCGTGCACTGCTCCCTTCTTATCACGATTTCAAGTAGCTGGATGTGAATATTCGCAACTCTCAGACGAGATTCCCTCGGGCATTCCGATGAGGGATTTTCCACCCTAGATTGAACCCAAAAATTTAAGAAAAACGTTAACATTTGAAAAATGGTGGCTAATATTCTGAGAAACATAGAAGTTTGAAATTCAGTGCAAAAATTAATGTTTCCCTACAGACGGCGGTTCAACGTGTTGTGAGATTTTTAGATGTTTTATATTCTTTTATATACCTCAGGGATATAAAGGGCCGTTTATCGCCCTGCTCCAGCAGGGAAAACCGCTTTATTTCCCTTCGGTGTATAAAGTATCGTATGCACCACAGGGCAAACGTTGTTTTAGACTCGTGCGATTGTAATCCTCGGCTTCGCCTCGGAATACAACCTCGCACTCGTCGAAAACAACTTTTACGGCCCTAGGTGCATAATATACTAATTCTATTCAGTTCGTGGGGAGGGTTTTCCTAATTCAAATAAATGAAATCAATCAAAAGACATTATTAAGCGAAAAAAAATTCAATTTGTGTCTATTGCAAAATCTGTTTTCAGGCAAACGAAATTTGTAAACATAGAATGATTATTCGTAGAGTTATGTAGATATAAAATTGTAAATGAAATCGTACTGTGTAAAAAAAACAAACACTTCTTCTTCTTTGTTTTAAGAATTTTCCTTATGAATACCAATCACACATTCATTCATTCATACACAAAAATTGTAAATATAAAAATCAATCATCAATCCTCAACAACACTGTTGAAATGTAAAATTATACCTATAGCTTTTAAATTCAATACACTGAGAGACTTTTTATGCGAATAGTTGGTAAAATTATACCAAAGTGTGACATGTTACCGTCGGAAGTAGTGAAGAGAACGGAATAAAGGGTAATCGTCCGTAGCATCATATCAAAGTTTGACATTGCCATACCAGTCCTTGGCGAAATAATACGGATATTTAGTATGGTAAATAATAAATATTAAATATTATGATACTGCATGTCAAAATTGACCATAATAAAAATTGATACTCTCCTCAATAAATTGTATACAAAATTATTTCAATGATTAGCACAGTGCATAGTGAGAACTCAGACAAATATTCGAAAGACTGACAACTATAGGCGTGAAACTGAAAAGAATAGTAGCAATTGAAACGGGAAGTCTCGAATATTAGCATGGTGCGTATTGAAATTTCTTCCGAATCCTCACGAGTATTTACGCTGGCGAAAAAAAATGTCTGAAAAACTCGGAAATTTTCTCCGAAAAACTCTGCATAAAATTCTACATGTTTCTGTTATTTGGAACACTTTTCAGAAAAAAAATCTGATTTTATCCCAGAGAAAAATCAGTTTCTTTTTTCTGAAAATCTCTTCAACACAAACATTATTTCAACTCTTTCATGCGTATTTATATATGAATTTCGATGCACAATTATTTAAAAAATTGAATATTTCTCGAAATATCTGCAAGCTCGAATCTCTTCACCTGGCCTCGACCATATAATTATCTTATATTATCTCTATTTAGAACCGAAAATTCTGAAGAATTGCGAAAATTTCTAGAAAACTGCGAAAAAACTGAATTTCTGAATTTCTCTCAAATTCGGAACACTTCTCATTGTCAGAGAAATGTCAGAGTTTTTCTCTGACAATCTCTTCAACACAAACATTACTTTTTTTTTCCCGCAAACATTACTTCAACTCTTTCATGCATATTTATTTATGTTTACGATTTGGAGGCGAAATTCTGAAGAAATTGGAGAATTCCTGAGAATCTCTGCAAGCTAGAATTTCTTCATCTGCCTCTAGGAAATATTGCCCGACCGTAGTCCAGGATCGGGTGACGTGACTACGGTGCCGCGCCGAAATATATCCCCGCCATGATTACTTGGCTGCGGGAAGCAACACCGCCGCGTGGCAATCACGGGTACTAAATTTCTCCGCAAAACTCCGGATTTTTCTGCTGCTGAGGAATTTGTACCTGGGCACTTCTGCAAAACTGTACAGCAGAATTTTTTAGATTTTCACATTAAAAATCATTAATTTCTCTGTAAAACTTCGAATTCTTCTGCATGGAAAATATTGCGCACACTTGTGGAAAATCTGCAAAACTCTATCGCAAAAATTTACGAAATTTTTCATAAAAAATCATCAATTTCTCTGCAAAACTCTGAATTTCCCTGCCGTCGTAAAATTGCTACACTTTTGAAAAGTCTGCAAAACTGTACAGCAGAAATTTTGTGATTTTTACATCGAAAGTCATAAAATTCTCTGCAAAACTCTAAATTTCTCTGTTTACATGAAATATCTACACTCCGGAAAATTCTGTAAAACTCTACAACAGAAATTATCAGATTTTTGCAGATTTCTCTAGAAAATAAATAGAGTTGAAATTTCCGGAAAACTCAAAAGTTTTCTGTATTTTCGTTTGAAGATTTTTGTAGAGATATTGTAGAGTTCTCATTTTCACCAGGGCGAGCGCCGCCGAAGACGCACGAAGCCTCGTTCTGTTTGTGGCGGAAAGAGATGAGGCAGTGGCAAGCCTACTTTGTAAGTTTATTTAGCCAATAACAATGTGACATTTGACATGACCTTTTGCCAACGATTTATTCAATTCGAATAAGGTACCGACAAATTCACCTAATGATAAAAGCAAGGATGTAAGGAATAAGGTGTTATGAATGAGGCATTACTATAAGAGTATAAGCCATCAGTCAAATTCCACCAATTCGATGTTTCCGAGAAAGTTTCGAATTTCAATTCAACCGTATTTTTAGTACTCGGTATTTTTCATTTGTTCCATTTATAAATAGTTGCATCCGAGAGTAAGCAAAATTATACCAAAAAATGTCAAATTTCTTACACTATCTGCTCCTGCTCTTACACTATCAATTATACTTAATTAGTTGATGATGTTTAGGATTGTGCCACAAATAAAAATTAAAAACGAAAAGGACAATGAAAAAGGAAAAAAAAATTGAATCTTTTCAGTTTCAAATAGTTGAGGGTATGGACTCTGAGCTCTCTAATAAGAAAAAAAGTGTTGAACTGAACATTGCTGAAATTAGAGTGCTCGATTTCCGAATGTTGAAATTGGAAAACAATATGCATACAAGCATAATAAAGAAATTTCAAATCGAATGAAAAAAATTAAATTTTGGTAATATTGTAACAAGCAGAGCAAGTCACAACACATTTATATGGGGTTCATCCCGTATAAATATACAGAAGTATACCGAAGGTTTACGTAGTGATAAGTAACAACAGAGTATCTTGCGTAGAACAGAGTGATTAAGTCTTTCATTCAAGTAAGTGAATCTAGTTCAAACAGTGCTACAGTATATTACTAGTTTAAGAGAGATCTTATTCTTAAGAGCATGCTCCAGTCAGCCGTTTCCGTATTTTAAAAATAATGAAGCCTTATGAATGCGGGGGTGTTTAATGGGTTCCTTAGACGATTTGTATTAAATTTGTAGCTGGCATGAACGTGTATCTCACCAAAATCGAGTAAAATAAGGGTTTTTTGTGTCGCGAAGCGTGGGACCGTCACTTGTTTTCACTGATATCACGGACTACGCATCACAAGGGTGGAAACGAACTATTGAGCGCCCTCAGGAATATAATTCCACTCACATATATCGCAAAACTTGTTCATTTCACTCAACGATGAAGCCTCAGAATTGTTTCCAGAAAAAGACTGAAATTCTCGGTATAAAGCAGTCGCCGCGGCCATGTTGGATCGTTTCGCGTTTCGTGTCGGGCCCGTCAGCGCTCCTTTTTCGACGCGCGGGCGCAACGGGAACCAAGCTCACAGTTGTTGCCTACCTTCGTCTCGCGGTCCTGCGTTTCACGAACCGCCGTTCCTTGTTCAGCGCTATGACAGCTGAGCGGGAATTCGAACGGAAATAATTCGGAATAATAATAGTTATAACAAATGTAAGATATGTATAAGTTGTCGAAATTTGTAAATTAGTCTAATTGTAAGTAGTAATGTATTAGATGAAGTTTTGGAGACGGAAACCATGTAGCCCCGAGGGGAACATTAAATAAACATACATAAACATACATAATAGTTATAACAATGCATTGTTATTATTATCATTATTATTATTATTATTATTATTATTATTATTATTATCATTGAAAAAAATTTACTCGAAAGTGGTGAAATTGGTGAATGAAAATGAAAACGTAGGCGCCATTTTTTTTTCTACCAACACTGAAATCCTGTGAAACGCACAGAATGATCAAAATTCCGATTCTTTTGAGAGATTTTCAAGTTTCAGCATAAGAAAACTAGACAAGGCAGAGGTATAGAGTCGTATTGTTATTTTTTTTTATCTTGAAAATGTTGTGAAAATCGGAATTCCAATTTTTTCTGTAATAATAATAATAATAATAATAATAATAATAATAATAATAATAATAATGACGATGACGATGACGGTGACGATGACGATGATGATGATAATAATAATAATTATTATCATAATAATATGATAATCATTATTATTATTATTATAATAACAATATGATAATAATTATTATTATCATTGCAAAAAATTTACTCGAAAGTGGTGAAATTTGTAAATGGAAATGAAAACGTATGCGCCATTTTTTTTTCTACCAACACTCTAAAATCCTGTGAAACGCACAGAATAATAAAAATTCCGGATCTCTTGAGAAATTTTCAAGTCTCATCATAAAAAAACTAGACAAGGCAGAGGTATAGAGTTGTATACGCCATTTATTAGGTATTCAATTTTTTTTATCTCGAAAATGTTGTGAAAATCGGAATTTCAATTTTTTCCATACCAAAAATAATAATACAATAATAATCACAATTATTATTATGATAATGATTATTATTATTATAAATAATTATTATTATCATTGAAAAGAAATTACTCGAAAGTGGTGACATTTGTAAATGAAACTGAAAACGTACACGCCAAAAACTCTAAAATCCTGTGAAACGCATAAAAAAAGTCTGATTTCAGAGTTCTTTATGTGAAATTTTCAAAAAAAAAAAAAAAAAACATTGACAGGGCAACGGTATAAAGTCGTATAGTCGCAGTACGCCATTTTTTTCACAAATACTCTTGTCCTGTGCAACGCATAGAAGAATTGAAATTCCGATTTTCACAACATTTTCAAGATAAAAAAAAATAAAAATACGACTCTATACCTCTGCCTTGTCTAGTTTTCTTATGCTGAAACTTGAAAATCTCTCAAAAGAATCGGAATTTTGATCATTCTGTGCGTTTCACAGGATTTCAGTGTGGGTAGAAAAAAAAATGGTGCCTACGTTTTCATTTTCATTCACAAATTTCACCACTTTCGAGTAAATTTTTTTCAATGATAATAATAATAATTATTTGAATAATTCTTATGATTATTATTTCGGAAATTGTAATAATAATGATAATAATAACAATGCATTGTTATAACTATTATGTATGTTTATGTATGTTTATTTAATGTTCCCCTCGGGGTTACATGGTTTCCGTCTCCATAACTTCATCTAATACATATCGTGTAGAAATTTGGTCTGGGGGGCAATCAGGCCCTGATTGTATGGCCTGATCACAGTTCGGGCCCTGATGATGGCATGTAGTATTCGGCACGGCGGGCCCCGATTTGGTTTTAGTATAAATGATTAGACCCTGATCAGGCCCTGGTCAGGCCCTGATCTGCTGACCTCGCCACAATCCAAGCGGTATATTTATTTAAAAATAACGAACTAATCAGGCCCTGATCAGGCAATTGTGAGGGTATTGCTCAGGGCCTGATAAGCTATCCTCAAAAACATACTGCTAAGATTTTGACAATGCCAGTATATCAGGGCTTGACCGGGGCCTGATCAATTATCCAACAAAAATTTAAAATATCGGGGCCTGATGTGCGAAATGTTACATTTTCAGTCGGGACCAGAAATGGACACTTTAATGGGGGCCCTAATATTGATCAGGCCTTCCCTAACAAATTTCTACACGGAGTAATATTACTACTTACAATTAGACTAATCTACAAATTTTGACAACTTATACATATCTTACATTTGTTATAGGTAACTAATAGTAACTATTATTATTCTGAATTATTTCCGTTTGAATTCCCGCTCAGCTGCCATAGCGCTGAACAAGGAACGGTGGTTCGTGAAACGCAGGACCGCGAGACGAAGGTTGGCAACAACTGTGAGCTTGGTTCCCGTTGAGCCCGCGCGTCGAAAAAGGAGCGCTGACGGGCCCGACACGCAACGCGAAACGATCCAACATGGCCGCGGCGACTGCTTTATACCGAGAATTTCAGTCTTTTTCTGGAAACAATTATGAGGCTTCATCGTTGAGTGAAATGAACAAGTTTTGCGATATACACTCCCGACAAAAATTAACGGGCCACCCCTTTTTTCTCGAAATATTGCCTTTTTTCAAAGTTCTATAACTTCGCGAAAAATGTGACTAGACGGACGTTTCAAAACGCATTTTGAAGCTTGAAATGTCAGCTTCAAAATGCGTTTTTGACATTGTGTCTACGGATGACCAGACCGAAGTTATGTCAGTTTAAAGCAACCAGTGACGAATTCGTAAACCGAACTCCAACTTTCAGATGCTGTACCGGACGGGAGAATTTTTTTTTCGAATTTCTAAAATGAACGATTTCAAGGTTTGGATTTCCTCTTCAAATTCCGTTTTTAACTTTTGCTCTACGATTTTTCTCCGTCGAGTTACAAGGCATTGAACGAAAGAGCGTCCGTAAAAGTTTGACCTAACGTAACAGGCGAACGAATTATCGTAGGAGGATTGTTAAAAAGCCATTTTGAAGCTTAAAACGTCCTCTTTCCACATCAATACTGCGACATTGCATGTAATGTCTTTTTGAAGTCCAGCTCCTACACGAAGATGACCCTGTAAATCCATAAATAAAAATTTGAAGTTCAACTTCACACAGGCAGCCTAATAATGGCAATCCGGGTGGCCCCTGTTACCATCTCGAAGATGAAAGTGTCCTCTTCAAATTCCGTTTT
>JAFFZH010003854.1:0-11106 GCA_018420115.1 Euura saliciscinereae
GATTAATCGAAAGATCGAAGATCGATCTATTGAAAAATCGATTAATTACGATTGGGATTGATTTAATAGTCGAATAATCGATTAATCGACGTTTAGAACGAGATTGAAGATCGATTAATCGACTAAGCGATGATCGCGATTCGTTTTAGAGTCGATTAATCGAAAAATCGACGATTCCGAATGATAATAAATCGATTTATCGTAAGTGTCGATTAATCAAATAGTCACGATTAATTTTACAGTCGCAAAATCGATTAATCGACGCTTTGAACAAGTGAAAATCGATTTATCGAAGGTTTGAACGAGTTTCAGATCGATTATCGCTTGCAATTCGATTCATCGACGCATGGGGTGAATTTCAGAAGCGATTAATCAACTTATCGATTGTTTTCATTATTTGAAACAAACTGATCAATCGATCTATCGATGTTTCAGATTGATTGTAAAATTATTCTAGTTTTTTTTTATTTAAAAAGTCGACTTATGAGCTGATGGAAGCTGTAAAAATTATTATCAAATCGATTAATAGCAAAGAGATAAATATTTCACTGACAGAGCGTCAGAAGATAGGCGTTGCTCTTGTCCTGAGTGACTACGTGTCCCACGAGCTCCTCCGAAGTTCTTTGAATCCTTATTCTGATCAGATTATCAACGTCTTCTGTGTAATCTTCGTCGTTTAGGGGAACGACGATGTAATCGTGGCGATCGTCGAGCAGAGTCAACATGCAGAGGTACATTTTTGAGCCCAAGTTGACTAACTGCGAGTCTTTTATCTTTTCTCCCTTCTTCAAAACGCCGTTATCGCCGTCCCATGACTTTCTGTTGTTCAGAGCCCAGTTTAGCGACGCCGTTGAACCGTTTTGTCTCACTAGGATCGGAGGGTAACGGTCGATCTTCAATATCGTCTGGAAAGGAACTCTGAATTTGTGCTTCTTAACGCTGTCCAAATCGCTCTCATTCTCTGACCATACTCGGATACAGTTTTCGTTGAAGACCCCGACGTATCGAGACGTCGTGTCGTCGTAGATGACCTGTGTCGTTAGACGATCTTTGCTGGACCAGCTGCTCAATTGTTTTAAATCTTGTAGCTGGAAGAACAAAAGAGCGGGAAAATTGATTGAATTCGAACGAGAATTGATTATTTTTATTATATGAGGCAAATTTTGAGGTTAGGAAAGGTGATAATTGGTCTTTCGAGGTCATAGAGGTCTTTTGGAACATTTTTTGAATATTTTAATGATGATAAATTAACGAATTCGTGAAAATTTTGAGGTTAGAATTCTTGAAAATTGCTTAATTAAGGTCCTACAGGCTAGGAAATATTCTTTATCCAATTAATAACAGTTTTTGAACGTATTTTCAATTACGTAGATCGAAATCTGTCAACTTTTGAGGTTAGAATTATTAAAAATTGTTTAATTCTGTTTCTAATAGCTCGAAAATTAATTCAATCGATTCCATCACGGTTTTTAAACCTGTCTTTGATGAATATTGTTTTGAAATGGGTTAAAAATTGACAAATAAGACAAAAATTTGAGGTTATATTGTTCAAAAATTCAATTTTTGTGTTTCGAATCGCGAAAAAAATGATAAAAAAGTTGCGTTATCATAAATTTAGACAGTTTCTCAGTCTTTTGTAGACGATAAAGTCATACAGTCATTAAAATCCGTCGATTTTCGGCTCCGAAAAGTCGCTCCAATCCTAACCTTGTATCTTATGACGATGTTTTTCCCTAAAGTAACAATGACACATCCTGAATTAGCGTCTTTTTCAACACCCAAAAGACTCTGTTGGTCTATAAGAGGACACAGGGTGTAATAAGAACTGAGTTTAGCCATTGTTTCGACAATATAAATAGCAAATACAATTTTTTCTGTAAGAAACACTCGCACGGCGTGTTGTACCACACACGATTAATTTATTTGAAAACACGTTTCTTCAATCGTCAAATCCCCCGTTTCGGCTTCCTTCGGCCATTTCCGCCTCTCTTCGGCCATTTCCGCCCCTCTTCGGCTATCTCCGGCTATCTCCGCCAGTTTTCCATACCGCCGCCACACAGCGCGGCGATCGATTCGATCATTGCCATACGGCATAGACCAACGAGATCATAGATGGACGAGTGTCTATATAACATTCGTTCATCGCTCTCGTGACTGTATAGCGACTTTTAATGATGTTTATCGATTGATGGGACGCATACTGTTTCAGTGTTATTGAACCTATTCTTCGATCATTTTAATTGATCCCAAGGATTTTCTGAGCCTCCGACGATGCGAACGACGTGATAAACGTCGGCCTACCACAAGCATCGATTTTTCAACTCCCTATAGTTAGCCCCTCATCTACCCCGATTGGATTAATTATGATTTTAATCGTTTGTCGGTTGTTTGTTGGTGAATGATGGACTAATCCGGGCGTTTGTCGGTGATGCGTTAGTTAATAAATCGATTAATAAAATTTCGTACTAGGGATTTCTTTTTTCTCGGCCCCTCGATAAAAATGAATTTAATAAGTATCGATGCAAATCGACGTGGAATCGTTTGTCGGTGATTGATGGTCCATTTTTAGGATGAAAATATTCATCCCTTCCTCGTAAACGCGAAAAACAAACCGTAGAAAGTTCGCTGTGGAAACGGGAAGTATAGATTCATGGAGACACACATGCTTCCGCTTCACCCTGCATAAAGTGGGAGGTTGGCCCGCGACTTTCGAATTCCCCAATGATTTTGATGTCAAACAATTGCTCCTTAATTGCTCGCAATTAATCGTAATTGCTCCGTTGCTTTTATTACTTGCTCCTTCATCGTCTTTAAAAATTAACAACAACAAAATTTTTCCTATTTGATACGTGCGAGTGCCCGAATGCGATTTTTCGTCTTATCATACATGCAATGAAGAGACGGTGATCGATGTCGATGAACAAAAAAAAATCAAATTTCATGGATCTTGGCTCGAAAACGTGATTTTTCGTCTTAGCATACAGGCCGCGCACACGAATAGGAACTTGGAAATTACGAAGAGTGGGAAATTTGAGGATAGAGCAAATTGAACCGATAATCTTCTGAACCGAACGGTCTCTACAAAAGATGCTCGAAAGTGGCAAAAATGTTGAAACCAATACAGAAATCGACGGATTCCATACAGTCACTTGTAATAGTATGTTGTGCACCAAGGGAGCAAAGGACATTTTCGCTCTCGAGCGTGTAGTTTGCTGCACGAGGGAGAGGAGAGGAGTCGCGAGCCGAACACCAGGGTAGCAAACTACACCGAGGGAGTGAAAAGTCCTGCGACCGCGGTGCACACGATGTTTTTTCATCACCTGGTCTGCAGAAATGCCTCTTTTCAGACCGAGTGAGCGGGCGGAAAACAGGATTTTGCGCCCTAGGGCAGGAAAAAGTCTCTTTCGCCCGCTTCTAGCGGGCGGAAATAGTATATTGTGTACCTAGGGCGTAAAGTGGGCTTTTTTTAGACCAGATCTGTTTTCCGCCCGCTCAAGAGGTATGAAAAGTGGCATTTTGCGACCAGGTGTGAGAAAAAACCTTTTTACATGTCACGTGACTCGGAAGGAAAAAGTAATCGTTTTTATAAGGGCCTCTGAATGTATTTATTCTTTTGTATTCGGAATCTGTGTTGGGAAATGGAAAATTTATACGATTATACAGCGAATGAATATTTTTGAAATTGATTTTTATTGCTCACAATCTTATGCAGCTTTACATTATTCTCACTGGTATACATATACATATTCAGTAATCATTTGGAAGACGTGCCGGAAGAAAGTGGTAGTCTCTCGTCCAGCAGATGATTTCCGTTCTTCCACAACAAGTTCTTCAGATTAGCAGAAGCGGTTCCGAATATTCCGCTCCGCGATAGCTGCTAAGAAGTGGCCTGCGAATCGATGCACCAAAATTCGTAGATTAATAGATTCAGCATCTTCGTATCAGGCGCAGATACTGTCGATGACACTCACCAATAGTCTTTTCCGCTGCTTCGGTTCAGCTGGACTAGCATCGGATTTATGATGATGATGATCCTGAGGAACCTGAGGAACCTGAGGAACCTGAGGAACCTAAACCACGATTGATTGCCAATTACCAGAACACATTGAAAGTATAATTTAAGAAATCATCATATTTCAGTTGATGTTGGAAACAATATAAAAAGTCAAAATATTCAGGATCGTAGTTTAGCACGACTAAACTGGTGCAGGTGGTACAATTGAAATCAGGGATCGAATGTTGAGTATCAAATACGTTTGCCTACCTGGAGGCTAAGGAAATAGATCAATTTATGAAAGCCTCATTGGAATTTGGTTTGTAGCAAACGATAGATCTCGGTATGACAATTATATTTCTAATGGTACGATTGTTTCCATCTTACTAGGGGCAATCGCGATAGCAACATCCAAAATCGCAGCGACTTGAAGGGGGATTATGTGGAATGAATTATTAATTTCGGCCACATTCATTCTGCTCTGAGTTGTGGTACCTGGAAATTAAAAGATACCTCAATAATTTAGACAATTCTCACGTGCTAATTGAGACGCGATAGTATAGATGGGCACAATCGTCTTCAACTCACGTCGGACTGTCCTTGTAGGTCTTTCCAAATGGTCTATCATTCTTTGATGTACTGGGGTGACAGTATCTGAAATTGGAGTAGGTAGAGAGGTTATGATCAAGTCGTCTTCCACTCTCACTCAGTTCTAACAATAGCTGGATGAAAATCAAGCTGGGCTTGATGTATTTTTCGAATGAGTGTCACTAATTACCCAAGAATCCGTCAAGAATGTCCTGTTTGGTTACTGAAAATAAAATAGGCGTATCATAACAGAGTGGAAATTCACTAATTGACGCATGATATAATGGCAATAAGTGAAAAAAATAATGAAATATGAAGAATCAAAATAGAAAATCTCGGTCAATTAAAACAATTTACAATTTCTCGACTTCACCCTGATATGTGAAGCGAAGAGTAGACCACAAAAACATTTTTAAAGGGTAAAAGTCGTCTTCAACTCACACCTCTCACCCCCTAGAATAGAATTTACAGATCTTGCCAAATATCTTCCGGCACCCCTCAAATGATCTGAAATAGAAATAGAGAGGTCCTGAATATCAAACGGAATGATTTTCCAGAATACGGAGACAAAGATAATTCGAGCGTTTTGGTAGACGTATAAAATGGTCAAGTAAGTGTATCCTGCACTCATCACTTACTAGCGTCTTCGGGCATCATCTGGGAATCGATAGCTGCAAAATAAAATAGGTACATCATGACACTATTGTACTTTGTCAATATTTGACGCATGTCTTAGTAGTTATGACTTGAATATCTTCATTGGGTGACATTGTTTTCAACTTACGGCGGGACATCTGTGTAGCATTACGCGCAAGTACGTCGAGTCGGGCTTGGACAATTCCCACGGCACCTGAAATTTAAGTAAAGAGGACTGTGATTGAGTCGTCATTCCGCGGTGCTCGACTCGCTTGAGCTAAATTCGAACAACAAGTGAATATCTGTCAATATCGAAAATCTCTGTATCTTTAACTTACCGTGGACGGCGGCACGCTGGGCTGGGGTGACTCCTGAAACAAAAATCAGAATATCGTGACAATACTTGACGAATCGAGTGGAACCTGACATGTTGAAAATGGTTCGGACATTCCGTGTAGCATAAAATGCAGAGAATAAAATGGTTCCAAACAAAGAGCAGAACGTTCAAAAAACACATTTTATCTATATCGTGACGACGTACGCGTAGTTTTTATTTTTAACGATTCAATAAATCTTACCACCTGCAGAACATTCGTGCTACAAAATATTAAGTGTGCCGTTAAATATTTCGTGACACAACACTTCAAAAGTTGATTGGTCTTGATATACATAAGTTCGACGAATGGTCGATTTTCCACTTCGGTACCTTTTTACGGTTTTAAATTTTACTTCCTGTGATACGAAAATGTAGGCATAACAAAATAAGTATGCTGTTGAATATTTCGAGACACAATACTTGAAAAATTGATCGCTTTCGATATACGTCCATGAGTTCCAGTTTGGCTGTTGGAATTGAAATCAATAATTCAAATATTCTCAGTGTGAATATTGTATCCTTGTTGTATCGAGAATATTTTACTCCTTGATGCAAAAATATTTCTACGTTTATCTACAGAACAGGTTTTTTTTTCACCTGTCGATGATGTGTCTGAATACTTGCAATGCTGACGTGGAGGCTATCGAACCACTTGACTCTCAATTAGTTTTTTTTACGTTATTCTCACTTATATATATGTATTTTCTAGCGTACCCGATTGAAATAAGTATAAGTGAGGTTTCATTGTATTGGAGAATAGAATGTTCGAGCATTGGTCTGTAACTTACCGCTGGTAACACCGACGCACACCAATGAGGCGACGAGAAGACAGAAGATCTTGTTCATGTTGAAGGTAGCCACTTACTTCGTTAGAAATAGGTTTCTGGTTAGAATTCGTCCGATCCGTCGCATTTATGCACAGCAGAGAGACCCCCTACCACGTCGATAACTTAACGTAGGCGATGAACGAAACATTGGTCACGTATGTCGCGTGTCTAATGACATAAGGACGTAAGCGCCATTATATGACGTTTCGCTGTTTATAATGGCATAAAGCCGTATAATTTTTTTATTTCACGCCAATCGCTCTGAAAACGTTCGAAACGTATCGATTGAAATTACGAGATCGAAAAATGTAAGTGCAAAAGGTCGTAAGTTGGGCGCTTACGACCTTCTGCTTTTAACTGCGATTTCTATTATCGAATTTTTCGAAACGACGTCGATTTCGTTTTTTTTTGCGTTTCACGAGTTTTTACAGCTATTTGGAAAAATCATGAATAATTGAAGAAAAAAAAATGGTGGATACGACCTTCTGCTTTCAACTGCGATTTCTTTTATCAAATTTTTTGAAATGGTCGTTGTTTCAATTTATCTTTGCGTCTTACGAGTTTTTACAGCTATTTGGAAAAATCATGAAAAATTGAAGAAAAAAAAATGGTGGATACGACCTTCTGCTTTCAACTACCAATATTTTTTATCGAATTTTTTTAAATGGTCGTCCTTTCAATTTATCTTTGCGTTTTACGAGTTCTTACAGCTATTTGAAGAAATCATGCGATAAAAAAATCAAAATGGCGCTCACGACCTTCTGCCTTTAAGTACCAATATTTTTTATCGAATTTTTTTAAATGTTCGTTCTTTCAATTTATGTTTGCGTTTTACGAGTTTTTACAACTATTTGGAAAAATCATTAAAAATCATTTAAAAAAATGGCGCCCACGACGTTTTGCCTTTACGTTGTTTTTTATTTTTCGTCAAAAATTTTAATGAAAGAACGACGTATCCGCAAAACTTACGACCTTTTGCACTTACATTTTTCGATCTCGTAATTTCAATTTATCCATACGTTTTGGCCGTTTTCAGAGCGAATGGCGTGAAAAAAAAAATTATACGACCTTTTGCCACCAAAATCGCGTTTTTGGCGCTTACGACCTTACGCTTATGCCATTAGACACGCGATGTAACAAAGTTTGCACAAGTTTTCCTAAATATCTTTCAGCACACGAGATTATGGTAATATTTGCTCACGAGGGGAGGCTCAGATAGGTTCATCGAGTTAGGGGTACGGACTTCGCGTGGTTATAGTGTGGACAGGTACTAAGAAAAACCCACAAGAGACAGCCGCCAGCTCGGCCCGGTTGCCGAGAAATCGCGGGTTGAAAATTTCGAACTAATTTTTTTTTTCTTTTTTCTTCAAATTTCCAATTTAATATTACTTCTAATTCTTTTAGTATTATTCTAATTCAAAAATTACCAATTTTTGTATTATTAGCGAATACGAGAGCCACAATTTTACGATTTACTTTCGTTTTTCCTTGAATGGAGTGACGTGTAGGAAGTGTTTCAATGGATCGTTATTATTTGAAGTAAAATGGCCAAGTAATAATTACAATAATTGTCTTTTATTTATTACAAAAAATAGAGACATCCAAGCCGTGTTACTTTGGTCTTCATGGTTCACGTATACACTCTCTTGGGTGATATTCGTTATAGAAACAATTGAAACATTTGAAGTCTCGACCCGCGATTTCTCGGCAACCGGGCCGAGTTGGCGGCTGTCTCTTGTGGGTTTTTCTTAGTACCTGTCCACACTATAACCACGCGAAGTCCGTACCCCTAACTCGATGAACCTATCTGAGCCTCCCCTCGTCAGATGATGTTACGATTAATTCACACTTCACGTCATTCGATTTAACGGTTGATAAGAATTATTTAATCGACTTGGAAAACGTTGAGACGTGGTTGGAAAAAGTGAAGTAAATTTTCGACCACATTTGCTACGGAGCTTTCGTTTCATTGACGAAGTTCTGTGAGGATATCAGGCGGGAGCCCCATGATGCCTGTAAATATCATCGAAATGTGTTATATGAAATTGTAAAATCTATTGCAAAGTGATCGTGACGTCAGAAGGGATCAGACTAACTCGGGAACTTGGAAATTACGAAGAGTGGGAAATTTGAGGATAGAGCAAATCGAACCGATAATCTTCTGATCCGAACGGTCTCTTCAAAAGATGCTCGAAAGTGGCAAAAATATTGAAACCAATACAGAAATCGACGGATTCCATACAGTCACTTATGTAATAGTATGTTGTGCACCAAGGGAGCAAAGGACATTTTCGCTCCCGAGCGTGTAGTTTGCTGCACGAGGGAGAGGAGAGGAGTCGCGAGCCGAACACGAGGTTAGCAAACTACACCGAGGGAGTGAAAAGTCCTGCGACCGCGGTGCACACTGTATTTTTGTCCACCGTGAACGGAAAGCTCGATTTTGCGGGCAAAACGGTAATCATTTGAGGTTATGTGGCTGAAGTGTAGCGCGGCCGGTACGAGAACTAAAAGCAGGGAGGAAAGAGTTTCAGGAAAGAAAGACTTACCGGGAGAGAAGACTTCCCGGTCGGTAAAACCACCGTTTGCTCCCCGAAAACAGGTAGCAAAATCGGCCTTTCCGTTCATCCATGGAAGAAAATATATTTTTTCAGTATGAAGCGATGCTTCAGCAACAATGAAACTCACAGAACCTATGAGTCACATCATACTACATATTGTGTGACATATTTATTGGAAAAAGAAGTCTCATTTTTAAGAAAATGAGTTTTTCCGATTTTCAAGATAATGTGCGTCATTCGGTGGATTTTCTGAATTCTTGAAATCTCTCTTCGGATTTTGAGGGAATGCAAGTGAAACAACACAAAATGCACAAAAAGTGACAAAGAATGATGAAAGTCAAGAAATTTTTGTTAAAATCAGATGATGCGAACGCCAATTAGGCATCCACCTCTGAACAAAATAATATTTGAATTTGGGTATTCGTAGTCCACGATGCACAACTGCATCAATAAGGTACATGCGATGATAAAACTTTATTGAATATTCAGAAGTGATGACGAATTAACGATTCAAGTACTTGCGTCAATACAATATGAATCAGACTCGACAGTCGGGGTAAACGAATCCCGTCATTGAAATGTCCTCTGTACCATATCTAGATACGAAATGACTGAAGATTATCGAAGGCCCGTTGATGCCATACGGTGACTTAATTTTTAGCGGAAGAATCGTGTCATGTCTTTAACCATGGAAGGGGTGCACGGGGGAGGCACCGACTCTTCTCGTTTGGATATCATTCTGAACGTCTTTCGGTTTTCGAATCACTATTTTCGGATAATCAGTGAACAATTCTGTATATCTGTATCGTAATATTCCTCACGGTATTTTGTATTTAAACATGGTTAGCGAGCGACGTTTGAAAACTTTATTGGCACAGCCTCGGAATAAGAACGGTATGCCTTGCAAATTTCATCCAAATCGGTTTAGCGGTTTTCACGCAGGGTTTTCACGCAGGTGTTGCAAATAAAAAAACCTCACACGTCACGTGACTCGGAAGGAAAAAGTAATCGTTTTTATATGGGCCTCTGGATATCTTTATTGTTGTGTATTCGGAATCTGTGTTGGAAAATGAAAAATTTATACGATACAGCGAATGAATATTTTCGAAATTGATTTTCATTGCTCACAATCTTATGCAGCTATGAATTATTGTCACTGGTATATACATATTCAGTAATCAATTGGAAGACGTGCTGGAAGAAAGTGGGAGTCTCTCGTCCAGCAGATGATTTCCGTTCTTCCACAAAAAGTTCTTCAGATTAGCACAAGCGGTTCCGAATATTCCGCTTCGCGATAGCTGCTAAGAAGTGGCCTGCGAATAGATTCACCAAAAATTAGTGAATAAATATATTCAGCATCTTTGTATCAGGCGCAGATACTGTCGATGACACTCACCAATGGTCTCTTCCGCTGCTTCGGTTCAGCTGGACTGGCATGAGATTTATGGATGTCCTGGAGCCATACCTGCCAATCTTCGAGATCTTCTTCCTGAGTGAAATTACGATTCAATGGCAATTACCAGAACACATTGAAAGTATAATTTAAGAAACCATCATATTTTAGTTGATGTTGGAAATAATATGAAAAGTAAAAATATTCAGGATCGTTATAGTTTAGCAGTAGGTACTAAACTGCCCAGACAGCAGACAAGTTGCAGCAATGTTACTGCAACCTTGCTGCAACGTTGGTACAGGGTTGTAAGATTGCAGCAACGTTGTAGCAACATTACTGCAACTTGTTTGCTCTATGGGTGGTGGTACAATTGAAATCAGGGATCGAATGTTGAGTATCAGATACGTTTGCCTAACTGGAGGCTAACGAAAAAGATCAATTTGTGAAAGCCTCATTGGAATTTGGTTTGTACCAAACGATAGATCTCAGTATGACAATTATATTTCTAATGGTACCATTGTTTTCAACTTACTTTCGGCAAGCTTGAAAGCATCTTCCAAAGTGCTATCGACTCGGTTCATGATGTCATGGAAATAACTATTAATTCCGTTCACAGCATTCATGTTCGTAAGTCTGTTACCTGGAAATTAAAAAATACCTCAATAATTTAGACAATTTTCAAGTGCTAATTGAGGCGCGATATTCTAGATGGGCACAATCGTCTTCAACTCACT
>JAFFZH010003868.1:0-11472 GCA_018420115.1 Euura saliciscinereae
TTTCGATTGTCAAGTTATTATTTCAACATTCAGCCACAAAAATGTCGAATTTTCAAAATTTGTATAAAATTCCATCACTTTCCCCTGACTTTTGCAGACTCAGGGTGGCCACCCGTCTGGAAAACCGGGAAAACCGGGAAATGTCAGGGAATTTGGTGTGTCAGGGAAAAATCAGGGAAATGTCAGGGAATTCGTCGGTTGGTCAGGGAATTTCGTCAAATCCACGGGTTTTAAAAACCTTGGCCATGAAATTCAGATGCTATCATCATCATAATTGTTCTCTTCTTCTTCTTGACGATTTCATTTTCATCTGTGATTAGAAATATGAGACAACCCGACGTAGATGAATACATATTGGCATTTTTAGATCACACGTGAACTGAGTGATTACAATTTTTAGTGGTTTCAGCTCGAATCGTAAAATCAAAATATCAGGGAAAAATAATGATATCAGTCAGGGAAAACCGGGAAATGTCAGGGAATTCTGTGAGCGGAATCGAGTGGCCACCCTGACACTGGCTGTGTTTACCTTTTGAAAGCGCTAAGCAGCGGCACGAGCGAGGAGGCTCACAGCGAATAATTGATTGCGTCAAAATGCGGCAAAAAGAGAGGCGCTCGTGCGACGTGCGACGTGCGTCGTGTAAACAAATAGGTACCTCTCGCTTTTACTGCACACCGACGCGGTAATTCCTTCTCGCGTCTCACGATCAAACATAACTAGACTTTGTATTGATACTGTATGTGTGTCGTGTAACGGTGTGGTTACATCTTGATTTATTGCACGTGTCTTTGTTGTTGCTATGTTTGCGAGACGTTGAAACAATCCAAACTCTAACGAATATTTTCTACTTTTTTCATGAGTATTTTTTAACATTCTTGAACTGACCACCAAATTTACATATTTCATCCGTACTGTAGCCCCTAAATATTGTTTCGCCCTTTGCAGTATCCTAAATTTGAAGATTATTAAACATACTCACATTCGTAATTTTTTCACTATGACGTACAAATAAATGAAAAAAAAAAAATAAAAAAAGGCTTCAATCTGAGGCAGACTTCGATAAAATTATCTCAAAGCAACATAGTGCTACATAATATCGCGAAACTTTGTCCACGATAGGCTATCTCGATTCCCGGCTAGGAGATGTTGTGCTGCTACAATTAAAAAACTAAACGAATTGATTTTGTTATGGAAACAGCACTATTTATCTCGTAAGTGTTATCACATAGTCATTATCTAGTTGATTACAGTTGGTTACAACGCTGCAGGCGTTTGCAGCGTTGAGTCACTTGAGTTGTTCTTTATTTTTATTCCCGCCGATGAACTTCCATCTGAGAGACGTCAGAGGGTTTTGGCTCATAGATAAAATAAACGACACTAACAACTAGGCCCCTGGCAAATCGCAGAAAGTATTATAGTCCTAGCGTGTCTGCATCCGATCGCGGTATTCGGAGTTTTTGCTGGAACTGAATTGTTCGTAGAATCATTTTTACGTACAATTAGTGAACCGTAAACAAAAATACCAGAGGAATCATAAAATGTTTGGATTCTTTCACGGTAATGTTTGGATTTGCATACATTTAAAAAAAAAAATCAACAAGATTCCCCGAAATTTGTTCTAGCAAATATATTGCAATGATGCATATGCAAGTAACGCGAAAGTTTTTTTCCGTTTAAAGCAAAGATTGTTTATCTTCCATGGAGTTCCCTTGCCTTTCACAATATCATATCGACTGATTTATAGAAAATATTTTTCTGTGAATAATCATATTTTTGTATTAGAACTGTTAAGAAAAGCCGAGTCGTACACACCGAATTTGTACATAAATAACCATTAGAATATGGATATACCAGAAGAACAAAAAGTGCGGTTACCGTGTTCATAGTTCTTCGCATACACGATAATGATGTTTGAGCTTCTGTAGCGAGGAAAAAATGTGTCATAATACCACGGCGGATATGTGTCTCATGGTTATACAATACGTTATGTGATAAGTGTCAATATTATGAATGTAAGTACTTACCCCCACCGTCAAACCACACATTCAAGGCTACTACTGAATGAAGCACGCGGAATTGTGTATCACTATCGCAAGTGGCACTTGCTTCCTTCTCGTACCACGGCGCGCTGATTACTAATGTTTGTAGAGTGACGTTGTGTTTCTTTACTCCAAGTCCACACGCATTCACGCAAAATTTTGCATTGAAAAATATTTGATACACTTGTTGATCATCGTCATGCAAGTACGTATACTAAAATGTTCCTTCGATCAAACGAATCATGAAATTCTCATACGATTAGAATTCATTTGATCTTCTCCTGAGTAGTTGAGCTTCACCATCATCAAACTGTACATTTTTCTGGATAAGCGGCGTAATCCAGGTGGTAGCGTCACTGCCTCCGAATCCAACGGACGTGGGTTCGATACCACACGATACCGTATTTTTTTTTTTTTTTTCTCAATAAAGTCACTCATTTGTGTGTCAATTTGATAAAGTACAGAGTAATTCGTACGACAAATTGTGTACTGATATCTTTCATAACTTGATACAATTGAGCACGTCTTTTAGCATGACTGTTATCTATCACGTACATTCTTACTCAACTTTTTGAGTAGGGAAACCAGACTGAGGCCGCTGAACTCGACGTGAGCTGTTCGATAAACATAGCGTGTGGCTGATTATGCCGTAACACAGTACTTGTGGCACAGTAACCCGCGTATCGCATGTCGCATGTTGTGAAGGTCAGGTCTGCGATGATGAAGCAAGATTGTTTAATGTTGAATAATTCAGTGTATACATATTATATATCACTGAAGTATAATATACACATACTGTAGATACATACATATTTTTTATTTGTATTTTTTTTTAACGAAAATGACTTTCTTCGCGAGATATTCAAGAGGATTTTTTTATGCAAAACAATGGGCTTTGTCCCTGCGCGCTCTGCGCGCCAACCCCGGCTCGGTGTTCTGCGCTTCGTGCCTCAATTTCATCAAATGAATAGTTTTACTTTTGACTTTCGACTTTGGACATTCGATCCATGGAAATGATCGAAAACCCCATAAAAATACATGGAAGTTCCCATACCCCACAAAAACCCCATGAAAATCCCCATGGAAATTTTCATAAACCCCATAAAAATCCGTAATTGCCAAATAACCTTTGACTTTTAAATTCCGACCTTTGACTTGCAACTTCATCCATAAGACTACTGCTGCCAACTTCTCGCGTAACGGCGGACAAGTGTTTTTTTCCATAATAACAGTGAAACTTTCCAGGAAGGGACTGGTGATATCGGGTTGAATACCCGATGCTGTGATCTCAAATTTGATCTCGTCCATCAGGGAGTCCAATCAACTTAATCCTACCAGGGAAAGAGCAAACTAACAAAATTACTATTTTCATGCCCCCGTGAATGACTTGATTAATCGCACAAACGTTATTTCGGCGGCAGGGCAACATGGGACGATTCCCAGTATAAATATTTCGCAAATATTAAAAAAAAATACGGTGTCTCTTTTTTTTTATTCCGACTCAGAAATGACGCTCGCTGAGGTCGACCACCTCGTGGTTCGACTGGGAGCAATCCAAGGCAATTTTACGACAGTTTAAACACAATCTCTTCCTCCCTATCGATGCATAACGTAAGGCCTGCAGTCATTGGTCAGGATACATAGCCAACCTTGGGCCACCGGGAGTCGGGAGTCGACGGGCGTTCTCTTCCCGGGGATGTCCAATATACGGCTCGCGGGCAGATCAGACACGGGAATCCCATCCGCGGCCATTGCTCCCGCGCTGTTGGTCGGTCGCCTTCCGTGGCCCTCCGACTTCTCGAAACGAATTGCACACGCTATGCAGCAGCGCGGTGATGTGTGGCGTGGTGAATATATCTATGTATATATATTGTTGTAGGGACTCGACCCTCCCCGCATTTAATATCCCCAGGAAGAGAACGCCGGTCCGGTGGCCCAAGGTTGGCTGTATATCCTGGCCAATGACTGCAGTCCCTAGGTTCTATATCGTTAAGGAGGAAGAGGTTGCATTTCAACTATCGTAAAATTGCCTTGGACTTGTCCCAGTTGCAGTCGAACCAGGAGGTGGTTGACCCCAGCTAGCGTCATGCCTGAGTCGAAGTAGAAAGAAATTAGAGTCATCGTATTCTTGTGATAATTTGGTTTGGTTGTGGGATTTTCTGTTGTGAAGTCGGCATACCTATAACTTATCGATGAATTGATAAAACGCGAATTGATAAAAGACCTATCAGTGCCGCTGGCGATTGTGATGCTTATTAGAAGACCTTGGCCACGTGCAACAGCTTTAGTTTTGAGTTTTTTTTTTCAAACCTCATATTCTGCTTTCAGAACAGTTTCTCTTCAACTCAGGTCAGGTATTGCCTACGGCGTCACAGGCTAAGGGTTTTTCTACACATCTGGTATTAGCCTGCTTTTTTTCTTGCACATACGTCAATCTTTACACAACCTTCACTCAGTTGACACGTTTATTTCACTTCGAGTCATTTTTACGGTTTACTTTTGATTCGAGCATCATTTTTATATCTGTATTGTACTGAGATTAATAACTTGTAGTTGTTAACCCGAACATTAACGTGACTCTCATACTACCTGTGTCACCTCAACCACCTCAATAACTCTTGTTCCCTCATTTCTGGTGTGCCGTTTGTGTGAGCCTTGTTAGTATTGGTTTACAACTTATATTTTCATGGTGCCCGAAAAAGTTATCTCCAGTTGAACTCTTGTGAGGTTTATTTGTGTGTGCATTGATAGCGTGTCGTCGAACCTCGCAAACCTACTATTATCGGGACGTAAAATCGGGAGACTCTGCTTCAACTATTTGTGTCTGAGTGAGCAGAAGTGGTAAATTATTTGGTCCCGAAATATCTTCAAGTTTGTTCTGTGTTCTCATTTCCAACAAGCTTGACCATGATTCTGGGCCAAATGCTCCTATCATATTGTTGCATTGAGATAAAGCAAGTCAAAGCCGTGTCCTGATTTTACGACCCAATAGTAAAAGAATTTGTGAAATGAGCGTTTTGGTCGAACTTTGACTGGTATTTTCAGTCACAACATCCGATTGTCGAACGAAAGGTATGAGGCCGTGACCCTTACCCTCACATCTTCATTTCCCGGGTTGCTGCAGTTATTTTGACAACCGTTTCTCGCTAGACTTGTTATAAGTGGGTGACCAGCAGGCTTCCACATTTTTTTTCGGGTTTTTCGTCGTGTTGGCGGCTGTCTGGTCTGTAACCTTCGGTTTGTGCTTGTGTGGTGTAGAGCTCTCACGTACACTCACAACCAAACCCGTCGGCGCCGGCTAGTCTGGACGCGAGCCGACGGCGGACTTATCTTCCTCTTTGGCTTTCTCACTTACGAATCGTATTCATTGTAGATAATTTGTTCTGGGTGTTACTTGACGCAAATGAGTCTCACATGACCTATTAGCTATCATAATTTCATATACTAGTTTTTGGAGAAGCTCTTAGCTGTTCTAGATGTAGCAAGGGATGAAAATTATTTGATAAAATTATCCCGGTAATTTTCATCTGTTATATATTAGTTTCAAAATTTTCAGTGATTATTATAATCCATTCTTAAATAATAAATATGTCCGATACAGATTCGCATTTTGGTCTGAAATTCGTCGTAGTTTGGTCATGACGTGTTCAGCATCATCGGGTTAGGATTTAGGGCAACGGTCGTCGACTTTCCTCGTTCCAGACGCGTGCCAACGAAAGGCATCAATCTTATTCTTTTTTTTTGCCGGCCGTGTGTGAGAAGATTATACAGAAATTGGCTCCAGGCAAGTCATCTGTTTAGCGAACCGGTTGGATCATAGCATCGTATTTCTTTACGGTCAGTGGCACACGCCGCGCCGGGTCGGGTGCCGCAATACTTTATTTTTTATTACGCATGCATGAAAAAGTTTCTTGTTTCGCCGTGCGGAGCGTGTATATTCTGGCACTTTTCTGACGTTTACGTCGTCAATGGCAACGTAACACGCCGGACCTGCGCACTTCGTTTTGCGCAGATCCAGGGTGCACAACAAGATTCTTGTCGCGCACGGCGTGCAAACAAGAAACTTTTTCATGCATTTGTAATAAAAAATACTGTTCGATACGAGGGCAAAATGAGGCGTTTAGGCTCACATTTCGCCCTTGTATCGAAATGTACTATGACGGTATACCAGTGCAGGAAAGCGAGATCTCTCAGCTGTTTTCAAATCTACAAGTAGACGTGACGATAACCGTTTATGGAACTCATGTCGATTTGGTGTGCGAGTTCATGAATTTTATTGAGTCATGATGATCGTTTCTAAGGTCGCATTGATAAGGTCCCTGACCTTTCTACATGCCGCGGTCGTCTCCAACAACATTATGGCCGCGAACCACGACCGAAGTGTCTGATGAAACGACCCGCTCGGTCGCGGTGGTGCGTATATCGCGCGTCCACTGGAGGCCCCCGACCCCAAGTTTCATCTGGACCTCGTGTTTTGGGGTAAAACGAGTGAATCTTTTTCCATACTTACTAAAAATTATACTCGTTAGGAGCAACAAAAGTTCCCTTGTGGAAACCATACAAAAAATAATGCGCCCATTTGACCCCCCAAAACGAGGTCAAGATCAGTTCTTCCGGGCCATGTTTTTGCGCATCTATATGAGTCTTGAACTGGAGAATTATATAATTATAATAATTCCGAATCCTTGAGACCAACCCCGCTTCGGCGTCATCGCGCGGGCCAGCTTCAACGGTCCCACATTTGACGCCGCGGTCTGTCGTCGGTATTCGATTGACCACTGAACTGACCAACTTTGGTTTGCGGTCAATAATTCAACACTTCGCTTCCCCTTTCCCGTCCCATTTTTCGAGCTTTTCCAGGGTCAATAAACTTTTCTTTTGCCAGCCAGACTGGGTTCATCGGATTGCATTGAAACGGCGTGTTACGTATGTCGCCTCGATAGTAGCGTGAATCATCGATGTGAACAAATTCTAACCCGACGAGACGTCATAACCGTGGCTTGTAATTGTCTTGATTCCGGGCGTTGAGGATGACGATTATAACGAGTTCAAGTCCCGGGAATTTTCGCATTCCGTCTTTTTCTAAGTTCGTAGAATTTGCTGCGGTTCATTCGAGAGAGCTGAATCTCGGAGTATCTCCTGTAGATTATGAAAAATCAGGATGTTGTATCTCGTGTAACATCGGGCACTCCGTTCCTCCGTGCACCGTGATTTCTATTTTTCGAGTCATCAGCCTCGTTGGTTTCAATGTCCACTCCGATCTTCGTAGAAGAAGTGGAGGGCATCGACCCCGAAACCAAATACCACGAGGCGCCAAACCTGAAAGCCAAAAACTATTGACCTAGACACTGAATCCCACGGAGTCGAGGTCCGGTTTATAGATAGTGAAAGCTACGATGTGAAGGACCTGAACGCCTGCAAAAGCGTCGGAGCGCCAGGCGCAGACATGAAAAAAAAAAAACTACTTGGATAATCTGTATTCATAACTAAGATGACCTCCTGAAATATTCTCATCATTCGTGGATAATTCACGAACCTAGGGAGGTGAAATCTTTTCAGACGAAACTAAATATTTTGTATCAAAGAAATATATGTAGTATATAAAATGAGAAATGAGTTTCATGTTACATCTCCAGGTTGCCGATCTTATGTCCAATTTCCGGGGGTGTCCTAAAATGTTTTAAGCCCCGCTGGATGAGCGCGGCGGGGAGGAAAGAGGCGAGGAGAAAAAAGGTTTCGTAAGATAATGCGAGACGGCGGAGAAAAAAGTGGCGCGATATGGCTGAAGGACAATGAGACCTACCTGGCTATGGGACACTCTTTTGTTACACGTTACCTAGCAGTTAGGCAGTAGTCATTTATTGTTTGACACGGACAGACGTAGCCGTTGTAATTTGGTATTAAATAAACTCCTCTTTGATATAATTATGTTCGTTTATTTGGAATCCCGACCATCCTCCAACGTGGAAAATGTAGTGTAGAATTAGGTGAAGCCGCGGCGCTGGTATTGCACTGTCTCATGGAATTAAATTGTATTTTTAATTCCTTGTACTGGACTCCGGGCTGACGAGACAATGCTACGCGTAGTGGGGTACATAATAAAAAGTGAAGCAGAGCATACCTACCGCCTTTCTATCCCGAATGAGCGAAAATTCTTTCGTGAGTCATTTTAATCTATACATATACAAACGAAGAGACGTTGACCGCAATTTTTCACAGAAGCTTTGGATGGTCTAACACTTTTTGGTTGATCTTAAATTTGTTGTTCAATCGTTTGTCGTTTATCCAAACCGAAATAATTTTTTGCGATAAGAAATATTTCGCTCTTCTTTTTCGTTTTACTATTTGTGCTGAGGAGGGGTTACATTCGTTATATTTCATGGAAACAAATTTAGTACATCTATTCCACCGATAAATAACATAAACGACAAAAGAAATGAAAGGATTTCTCTATAAGATCATTGCTCTTATCGAGTGGATCATTGAAGAGGATCAGGACTTGAGAGATAAAACGTTCATGTCATGTCAGATCTATTGATACACGGCAGTTCTAAGTACTTGAGATCAGTTGTTATACACGGACCTTGGGTTGTATAGCTATTTTCAGATATCTTCAACATGTACTAATTAATTATGTGTTATGCCTATATTTATTATTATACATTATTTTTCATTTGAAAGTTTTCTTCGAGTGTCAAAGGTCAGAAACAAACTCTCAGTCGACGTTTCGGCCCTCCTCAGAACTATAAAT
Source organism: Euura saliciscinereae (assembly GCA_018420115.1). Taxonomy (NCBI): domain Eukaryota; kingdom Metazoa; phylum Arthropoda; class Insecta; order Hymenoptera; family Tenthredinidae; genus Euura; species Euura saliciscinereae. The sequence continues at coordinate 8,792 of JAFFZH010003868.1, forward strand.
ATTATTTTTGAAATTTGGTTGTTGAAGAGACACATGAAAATCTCCTCGAATTTTCTGTTATTACCAAGAACCTTTCTCTCATTACCAGGGAAAATATAAAAATACAGGAATACTTATTTATCTTGAAATCTACGGTTACAAATCATTTCTCGTCGATCACGACATTGATATCCTTCCCCCTGACAGATTTTCTCAACGATAGTAGTCAAAACTAATCGCTGTCGAGTGATTCCTTATCGTATTGTTGACCAATACGTTAACTTCGACGACCACATCTGAGATCGATCTGCTTCCATTTACCAGCCTTGTTAGAAAAAGGCGTCACAGAAACTGTGTGACTCATTGTCAGATTGTAAAATCCAATGTCGGATATTTTGAATTTGTTTTGACACAAAGACCACGGAAATTGAAATAATATGATTTAAAAAATATGAAGAATATAATAAGAGTGATAGCAGTAGGTATAAGCAAAGAGAGAGCAGCCGAGAGTGAATGATGTAAAATTACTGCGGCCTGTACACTGAAAAAACAATTCCAGTGCTACGATAAAAATATTGTTAATTCAAATTCGTGATTTTAATAAAGGGCCACGATAAATTATTTCGTCGTGGATGTTTAATATTTTGTTGCCGTTGTATAATATTCTGTTGAAACGCATGATTAAAAAAAAAACATCCGTCGTTGTTTTTTGATACATAATAGTAAAACCTCAATAATGATTTACTATAAATTAATTGAGGTATCGAATAGAACAGTGCACGACCAAACCAAACATCAGAACTATTACCGGCACCATTCATTGCTAGTATAGAATTGTATCGTTATTAGGTTTTGGCGATACGTTGCGTATTCCTTCCTCTGCTTCCCCTTCTATCACAGTCGGATTTACGGGCTTTATCAGTGGTGATTCCAGCGCCGATGTTGCATTTTCGCTGTCCGTTGGGCAGTCAATGCTGAGTAGTCTGTAATTTTATATGTCCCTTTCAAAACTGAAGACTAAGAGTTGAACTGATGTTGAATAGTGTCTGCGAATGCATCAGTCGTGTGCAGAAGATATACCTACAGGCCATGTGGGCTGAGTTAAGTTCGATTGAGGGAAATATAAACAAAAAATACTACGTTTTGCGATTCCTCACATAAAATGGGTCGTCACCCCATTCCAATCCTACTCTGGATCTGTCCTGCTGCACAGAAACGATTCTCGAATTAAAGGTTTCACCGATTGCTTCAAAGACACGAACAATGTTTAACCAGATAAAAAATGTACAGTTTCAAGTTTTACCTTTTGTCGTACAAAGTAAATGCATGACTTCGAAATATATTTCGAAAGTGCAGCAGGATGGATCTGAAGTAGAATTTCAATAGAGTAGCAATCTATTTCATGTCAAGAATTGTTAAACATATAGTTTTATCATTTGGCATTAACAATTCGTTGCACAAATTCAAGTGAAACTTACGCCCGTGCTATTCTTTCCGCACAATGAGCCGCGCCACATCTTTGATGAAAAAAGTACCTTTCGGACCTTGGAATTGAGTATCTGTCCATCTCCTCCGAATAGTGGCAATTATAACTTTTGTTCAGTGTCTCGTGGACTACAACATGTACAAAATTTTGCCAGTTCCGCAAAACGCCAATTTGCTTTAAGTTTGTGCCAGGTTCTATCTTATATATTGATTGTATAAGTGTTCGTGTAAGAGTAGAGTAGAGTGGAGCTAAATTTATTGATCGTAGGACAAATGTCCACCAACAACCACAGACATATTACAAAAAGTAGTAAAAAAGAAAAGTGTATGTGTTACAGTATTTTACAGTCAGTCACCCCAGCGAAATTGAATCTGAAGCGCCTGGAAAAGGCAACTGAACATACACCTCTAAAACATTGTTGCCACAATGCGTTTTTAACCCAATCATTTTACATTATTATACTATACGCGCGCTCCGCGCGCGCCTCACTGGAATTCATGATCTTATTTTACATCATTGATCGAAAATCCAAATTTTATTACAGCATTCATGTCCTTTTGTATCGAATTTTCAAATTCCGGAGTCAAAAATGTGGTCGTACACAGAAACAGACAGCTTTGATGAAACAAACTATCGACCTGTTACACCGGATGGCATTTCAAGACTACTGTGTACAGATTTGAGAGACGATTAGTACTTCGTGGTAACCTGAAAAGGCATTTTTTCTAAACCCATGTCACGAAATTGGACCTACACAAGAGAACAGAGCTTTGATTGAATTTGAATGTACATCATTCACCATTAAATTGGTTAAAATATAAAAAGACATTTCTTCACATTCAGCTAGGGCCTATCGGGTAAGGTAGGGTATTGAAATTAAGAACCCAAAATTTTACTTGTTATTGGTTTTTTATTGGAATGTCTTCAGTGAAGATTGATATTTTGTGTCGGTAAGACTACTGTAACAATACTTTTGTATGTATAATTTAATTATTTGAATTTACATTAGGGCTACTGAAGCAGGTGTCGAATCCATTACCTATTCGCTACTTAATTTATTAATTGTGATGTGAGGATGAGTAACCACCGGATTGGTGCTTAGACCCGTAGATAGTTACTCATTGGAATAGGTAAGGTTGGGAAGAAGCAGGTAGAAGCAAACAAAGCAGTTTTAGGTTTAGTATAAAATTTGGAAGTGAAGTATTATTTACAGTGA
>JAFFZH010003879.1:0-15902 GCA_018420115.1 Euura saliciscinereae
TGAAGATTTCGATGTGGTCCAGAGATCAGGTCCAGGTCAGGAATCGACCATCGGTCCTGAAAATTTGCCCTTGAGGTCTTGATAACGGCCGGTGGATTGGGTCCTCCTCAGGCGTTCCTCCAGCATCCTCGAAAATAAATCTAAAGATTTTGATGGGATCCAGGAGTCAGGTCCTGTTCAGGAATTGATCATCGCTCGTGGAAATTTGCCCTTGAGGTCTTGATAACGGCCGGTAGATCGGGTCCTGCTCAGGCGTTCCTCCAGCGTCCTCGAAGATAAATCTGAAGATTTTGATGGGATCCAGGAGTCAGGTCCTGTTCAGGAATCGATCATCGGTCGTGAAAATTTGCCCTTGAGGTCTTGATAACGGCCGGTAGATCGGGTTCTGCGCAGGCGTTCCTCCAGTATCCTCGAAAATAAATCTGAAGATTCTGATGGGATCCAGGAGTCAGGTCCTATTCAGGAATCGATCATCGGTCCTGAAAATTTGCCCTTGAGGTCTTGATAACGGCCGGTAGATCGGATCCTGTTCAGGCAATGATCCCGCGGTATCCTTAAAAATAAGTTTCGAGATTCCGATGGGATCTAGAGGATCAGATCCCGCTCAAGTCGTATTCGCTAACCTCGAAAATAAATCGCGCAATTTCAATAGGATCAAGTAGATCAGGTCCTGCTCAGATATCGATAATTCCACCCGTAAATTGAATCTTGGACAGGGATACATCATATGTAGCTTCAAAGATAATTTTTAGATTTACTATAAATTGAGGTTCATAAAATATGAGGACCTGCTCAGGTAATAAATGTAGGTACACATTTCGTGTGATGTATAAAAGTTTCAGTATTTCTGAAATATTCCGGATATATGACTACGACCCAAATTGTAATCAAACTGTCAATCCTTCTGAATCCGTACGTATTAGTGTGCACACTTGCCGCTAGAGGCAAGAGCGGCGCTGCAGCTCCCGCAAGATTCTCGCGAGTGGAAACGCGCCAGTCATAATACACATACGGGCGTGAAAGCCATGATGCTACGCTCGTTGGACGTGCCCGTGTCGGAGTGCGACTTATGCAGCATTTTTTATTCATGCTTCTACCGTTACTGCGGTATTAGCGCTATTCAAAAAACAAATTGATACGAAGAATATAAATACGTCGGAACTATTTCCGGGTATGGGTAATAAATTGTGGCTTTCATAATAAGATTTCCCTGATATCACCCGATCGGGACTTGATGAGGTATTGATTAATGAGGTCCTGAAAATTTGGCCTTGAAGTCTTGATAACAGCCGATAGATCGGGTCCTGCTCAGGCGTTGCTCCAGCGTCCTCAAATATAAATCTGAAGATTTTGATGGGATCCGGGAGTCAGGTCCTGTTCAGGAATCGATGATCGGGCCTGAAAATCAGGGCCTGTCATGCAACGTACTACGCGCCTAATCAGGCCGTCGTAGATTTTCCTGATCAGGGCACGAAATGTTGGCCCAATCAGGGCCAGTGGTTCGAAGCGTTACATTTCTAATCAAATCCTGATGATTTTGCCCGATCGGGGCCTTAATTCAAATTCGGAAAAATATTAAGGCCCTGATCACGGCCCGAATAGAATTTCTACACGGGGAAGGTAATACGGTTAATATCTAGTATAGGGCATGACAATGGCAAGTTCATGACTGGTACACTCACTCCTTGCATCACCTACCTTTGTTTGAAATAATTGAAGGGTGTCCATATAAATTCAATTGGTATGTTTCATTCGTGATTTCTCAAATTGAACTCATATTTTGGATTATCATTTGTGGATATAACGAGTTCAGTCTTTTCCTCAAGGCGTCAATGACTGGTACAACTGGTACAACTGGTATATGACTAAGTTTTGTAACTTCTGTAGGAGAAATTGATTTGAGAAGCCGTCGAATAATATCTGACAGCTGAGAAAAGGGTCGACTCGCAGCTAACAAACTAGCCCAATACATTGCTCGTGCTTGCAGATGTCGCAACTGAGTGACGGGCTGAGAAGTCGTTCACGTATGTTGGCACTACCGAGAAACTGGGTTATTTTTTAGTGCGCATGCGCTCAAACAGTCCCGGAGCGAAAAGTGAATTGTTGACAATGTGCAAATAAAATTATACTGTGTAGGGTTGAGGACTGAAAGAATCGCATGAAACACGAACACTAAGTGGTGTTAAATTGTTGTTATTGACTCTAAGCATTACCTCTGTTACTACGTTCAGTCTTCTGCTTCGAAGTAGGGGACGGTGAATGGAGTTTTTCCCCGTTGTTGATCGAAGACGTTCCTTGACTAGCCGAGGGCCGTGAAATTTAACGTTTTGAAAAAAGATACACTTGTGATACATAGAACAGCCGTAACTCGGAGTTGAACCGTTGTTATTCCGTTATTTCATGTTATTCACCTCTCAATCATCTCAACGACATTTCCTTCCGGCGTCGATTATTGAGTGTGTTGATTGGATTGTCAGCAAAATCCGTTCGAAACCCACTTTCAACAACAGCCAATTAAATGCAACTGCACGCAGTTACCGTATACAGATATAACTAACAATAAAACCGAATTCGTTCGCGTCAGAGCATTCCACTTCATTTCAATGGTTTCAAGTATTTCATTTCATTATATTTTTCTCATTCTCGCCATGCTATCGAACTTAGTCCAAGAAATTCAAATCAATCAAATAGCTACCAAATTTTACACATCACGATCAGTCATCAGAATGCTACGTACACACTGATATTTACGTCGTTTATTTTATGATCCAGGTATGTCGCGTTAGAGGAGAGTCAAATCAATAACAGTGTTTCAGTGTCGAATTGATTCTGCTGTGTGAGCTTTGAATTTCTGCGAATTAAATTGCCTATTCCATTCCAATTAGCAATCGCAGGTTTGCTTGATCAGATATAGGATAATAATGAGTTGAATATTTGCACGCCGGTGATATTTTGAGTGGTTTGAAGTTTGATACGTAACGAGGATAACGGAAAACTGTAAAGGGAATTAAAAACGAATACTCATTCTCTAGTGATGGGAAACTAATTCGACTGAACGAGTCCCCATAAAGGAAGTCAGTATGGCGTCGGGTTCGTTTATCGAATGCACATCGCATAATAATATACGGTACGTACATTCTGTACAGGAAGGTAAAAAAAATCCAATGGTAATGGCCACGGCAGGGCTATTGTAGAGTCGAGAAGCCCTAAGCACCCCTATATCATTTCGAGACGACAGGCTATCGTATCTTTTATCCATTTCAAGAGACTGAATTTTACGAGGCGATAAAACAGCCTATTTTCTGTCACCGAACTTCCGAGGGAAAAAAATAAAAAATAATCATCATGCAGCAATAACAATAGCCGCCGTCGACGAAGAGATTCGACGAGAAACCTTCAATAGCTGACGGCTCCTATTTCAGTCAACTTTTGTGGAAAGATGGAGAACTAAAAATACGAACAGATTTTTGGATTCAATTATCTTAAAGCTGCAACGACAACTATTTTATCAAATTGTTGCAAACGCTCGGCATATTAAGCACCTTCAAGGCCGTGAATTGTCGCTTGGGAAAATCTACCACCTTCAAGTCCAGATTGTAGATTATATTTGATAGTCTCGGAGCACTGGTCTTTGCCGTTTTGTAAGCCACAGCCTTTATTTTGGTTGCTGGCATATAATATTTGATAGATGGCAAGACTGTTTGTTTCTGATAACGTACGATATATATTTTCTCAAGTTTATACTCCGTGCTTCATCGACTGGCAATAATGCCCACCGATACATGGCTCACAGACTTTTGTCCAAGCTTCCCTTGACCTGTGCCACCGAAAACCAGAATGATAGCGATTTGGCGATTGTGGTTTTTGTGGATGAGGCTTCATCTCCGCTAAAACGAATTCCGAACAACAGATTAATATTCATAAAATCGCTGTACTGAAATGATGACGTTTAAGTTTAATAACTTATCTGTGATTCATGGGGCTCGATAATAACCAAAGTAACCAAGATCAGTTACAAATTTAAGTCAAGTGTTATTAATTCGATTTTCCAGAGATCTCGTTGAATGGCAGCTTAACCCGTTTGGCAAAATTACGACAAAAAAAAAAGAATTCTGAGGTCAAAAGTTCCAGTAGTTAAAGAGATTGTGTAGTAATTACTGGATGTATGCGAGTCAGCGATACAGATATTAAATTTTTTGTGAAAATTTTACTGTAATACATAACTTATTTTCATAGACGAAGAATTAGCTGTATTAATCTATCATTAAAACGAAGACTACATAGGAGAGACGGCTACAAAGTTTTTTGGTTCTTGAAAAATCATTTTTGTCCGGGTTTGAAGAAAAGAATTGAATAATTTAATTCCCAAATTCTCAAAGAAAAAAAAGAAATTAATGTAAAATAGTCCTCCCTTCTCTTTTCTAAAATAGTGTGGACTACAACATGCGTATGATATTTAGTTGGCAAAACTTATAATCGATTGCATCGGTCTGAATCTGAAATCAGCTTACGAATGCGTACAGCAATGTCAACAAGTAAATCGTGTGAATTATACTTGACGAACTTCGATTTTCCACATAGACTATGGAAGTTAAATTACGACGAAAATTGATAATAGATATTCATGTGGCATGCGCAAAAAGTAACTGTTTATTCGGCTGCAAGGTTAGTAAAGGAACGGCGAGTACTAAAAACATAACCTTGCTGAACAGTTACTTTCTGCGCGCGCCCAATACAATATTTTTTACGGAAAAGGCATTAATAGTCACTTTGAAGCCAGTTGAGTTCCGCACGAACTGCGTATAGGAACTGCTGTAAAAGGTAGTACAGAAGGGGTAACCTGCGGAATAAAGACTTTATACCGCAACTTTGAACTTAGCGGTATAAAGTGCCACTTGCCGGAACGTAAACAGGCGTCAAAAAGTGACTTTTTAATGCCTGTGCCGTAAAAATATATTTGATACAACTTTTCAGAGATCAATTCGTAATATATCGTTTGATCTCCTAAACACTGTTGGACGAACTTCCAAGAGATCGTCGCTGTTTAGATGTTACTTCAAATGTATTGAGGCTGGAGACTCCGATTGTTCATTGCAAATCAAATAGAACAGTGGGAATTTGGCATCACGGTTCATTTGGAAAAAGGAGGAAGTGATTGATCTGTTCCTTTCCATCGCGGTTACACCGTTCGGCTGTGAGCGGGGGTGAATTTCGTATTTATCTTCCGCCAAGCCATTCAAACTTTTCATTGATCCCAAGCTAACGATAAAAGATTTTGGATGCAGGAAGGCGGTTATCGTGATCAATACGGTCCAAGCGTTTCTCTCGGGTCACGTGAAAGTATTTTATTTTTCTTCCAACATCGTAAAACCGGCTGATTATCCACTGAAAAATTCAAGTTCGGGATTTAATTGTTGTAAATATTTGCTATATACCTACATATGAATGTCTGTGTGTGAGATAAAACTAGAAGTTTCAGAGAAAAATCTTCCCCCCTGAGAGTATAATATCCTGCCGTAGACTACGGGTTTGAGAATGGATTTTCTCGAGAAACGAGAATGTGCAGCGTTTGGCTAGCATAATCATTTTACTGCCATGAAATTCTGGCGAACGTACGTCTCGGGCATACCAGGAATAAATACTGAGGTATATATTCTGTCGTGATTTTATATTCGTATATACGCAAATACGCAAGGAGTATTATACAACATACATATATTTTATTTAGACCGAATATAAAATGCAGTACATGTCTCACCCAGTATCGCTGAACTCTTTCATTCCAGAATCCCCTCTGTATAGCAATCGACTGGAATCCACTCGCCTACGTAACCAAAAGAGTGCTTCAAACATTTTCCGTTGTAGACTTTTTACAGAAACAAAAGACTGTGTAACAAGTGTGTAAATTAGGCGATGTCAGAAATAATACAGCGAGCAACTGAGAGTTTATAGAATGCGCATGTACGAAGAAACCCCTAGTGGGGAAAGTAGATCATTTACCATATGTGCATGCGCGACCTTTTACTTATCGTTTCCAAATAGGACACTGCACTCCCACTCCCCACCACCCCCCCCCCCCCCCCCCCCCCCCCCCCCCCCCCCACAGACACCGAAAAACAACAGACTTCATAAGCAAGTGTGACGAAAATGTTTATACAATTTTACAAACACATTTTCCTAAGTCTTTCGCATACGAAAGAAAAATAAACTCTATAGGGGGTCTTCTTACAGATTTTCTGGTCTTATACTATTTCGAAAAGGTTCGAGTAATTACGAAAAGAAGTATATAACAATGGGAAAACATCATTCTATTCCGAAATAAAGTGAATAGTTTGTTGAACTTCGTTCAGTCAAAGAATACCTGATCATATGACAACTTTTCTGAACAATTTGAAATCAGAGAATCAAAATTCGGAACTTGCGTAGGTTTGATTTTTTGCACAACAGAGATGACTAGAAATTGGTCGAAAAATTGTTTGAGAACGATTTTAATATTTGAGAAAGTAATATTCGTGATTTTATCGTCTTTGGAATCTAAGGTAAAGGCATATGTACTACCCTTAAAATAGGTTTCTTTACTCGTACAATATAGCCATATTAGAACTCTATACCTAGGGATAGTCAAACTTTGAACGCGACGCGTAGTCTACCCGACATTTCCACTGAATAGTTCAGGGCTATGTGTCGCCGAGCGATTGACACTCGTGAAGTAGCCAGGGGATGCTTCTAACGCCGGCTTAGGTAAGTCCTGGCAGTCTGTGAGCAGAAAGCTCCAAGCTCTGGCTGTCAGCCACCAGAACTTCAGACACTCCACTACGTTCTTGACACACGTACATGGGCAGAGAGGGAATACGGGTTTTACTAAATTTGAGAACTTTGGAATCCACATAACACGAAGATGCACAAGAGAATTCCTAACCCAGCTCATTTGGCTAATGAAAGAGATGAAAGTCTTAATTGGTCATTAATCAAAACTGTGAGGTCGCAAATGGCAAATGTTTGGCAAATAGCTTGTCTCGCATAAACCTTGGCATTTCTGTTTTTAGAGCCTCCGTTCTTTGTCCCTGAAATTTGAGTTTACTTGAGAACATGTGGCCTCGTTTCCTTCAGGGTTTTCAAGCCCCTAAACAGGTAAAGTTTTCGGTGAAAAAACAGCAGAAGGTATTAAAGTTTAGTAAATTGAAGCGCTGAGTTCGTTGGTAGGTACCTACGCCAGAATCCCCGTGTGATAGCAGTGAAAAACTTCGCGTCAAATTGAAAGGTAAAAATGTTTTCCGACAACTCAATGGGACTTCCTTGCCGTCAGCAAATGTTCTGAAATTCGTGCAAATTTTCGAAAGAGAGTTTATAAAGTGTCTCGCCCAGTGCACCGTCGCAAACACTTTTTGATGTCACATGGCGCTTTCACCTACAACTTTTCAACAAACGCTAATATATTTCGCTCCTGAAAAAACCGCAGGCAAGAGTAGAAAAAAAAAACAATCAGGGAATGATAAAAGCAGAGTTCTCTTGAAAGGGTATACGGGAAATGAGGTTTCGTCGCGGATAAGCTGGACAATGAGGTCTCATTGTTTCGTGAAGTTAGCAAACAAAGACCGCTGTTCGTGGTTATTTTCTACGGGTCAGAATGCTCTTATCTTCTCATCGATGACTGTTTTTAATATTACCATTCTCGTATAGCTCGTCTATTCCTCTTCCTCTTTCATTCACTGATCCACATCTCCGCATATTCGTTTCGACTCAGCTCTCTGGGGACAGACTTTATACTCTATCCGATGGAGTCCATCGACTACTCAATCTTGACTGAAACTCTCGTGATAACATTGCTCTCAAAGTCAAGTCTCTTATCATCTCAGTCCACGAAAGTAAATACCCCCGAAGGCGATTGCAGCGAGTTACTGAGGCTTCAAAATTTACGATTCGATTGCAACAGTCGAGCAATGCTACAAACGCAAATTGCAACCTACGGTGTTTTCATCATCTGCACTCTCACTTCTTGATCATAATTCCTTCTGGTATTTTACGTTTACATCTGTGCTACGCAATTTTTTCGATTGCACTTGCGTCTGGATCTAAGATACACTGCTTCGTGATATCCATTACCGAAAAAAGTAGAGTGCTCTAGAAAATCTACTGAAGTTGAATTTGACATTTTTTTTATTTATTCACGGCCTACGAGTAGTTGCTAATTGCTGTTGGCTCGTTAACTTGGTTATCCAAGTTACACGAGTCATTAACTCCGTTGCGGTTTATTGAAGGATGTACTGAGGGTGGTCGCGTGAATCTGGTGTCACTCAATACACCATGGATGTGTAGAGCCTTCACGCAAGAATGTTTGATCAACTATTGATTCACGAAACCCAAAAATACATTAGGTTGTGAACATTCAACAGAGTGTTGGAAGTATTGACATACAGAAGGCAGGAAATTACTTCACATTCTAGTAAAATTGATTTACAAATATGATGAATTCACTACACAATTTCGAGAAATTCATCCACAATTTCGTATTTTTGTGATGAATTCATAGAAATATTAAAAATTTGTTCGTAAATTCGAAGAACATGCATAGAAATTCACTTTGGTATACTCAATTTGTAATTCTACAAGACTTTAGTCAAGTCACAATCATTTTTTACAATGTATAAAATAACTTTCTGGTAACTCATCAAATATTATTTTCTAACCGCTAACAGATGATTTCTTAACTTTTCAAGGGATCCCCAATCCGATCACAAAGCATCAGTATCAGCGAATTTATCGGTGTAACGTTGCGCGTTTCATGAAATTGTTTCCTATCGTATTATATGGAGCTCGTGGATTTGGAGCAACCGATCTACATCTATATCCAAAGCGTATCGAGGTGAGCAGGCCGTTGCAGAAATTGATTAACGTTCTGAAATTGTGCTTGTGAGTCATAGTAGTGAAATTCGAAGGCAAAATTCGAATTACACCTTCCTTTTGTCTTAAATTATTTTGCGAAACGCATATGAAATAATCACTTCGGCTAGAAATTCGTCAGCCCCTTCGGTATAGTAACTTTGTGAATAATTCTTGCCGGAAATCAGTCGTTATATTCCTTCCTGAATATTTGTAATAATTTATTAGGAAAGATTTTCTCCCGGATGAGGGAGGTGCCTTCCATTGATATTAATGGCGACTACCGAATGATTTATGACAGTATAATTGCACCTTCTAATTTTCTACGCGGGATGTTTGTTACTTACCGCCTGAATAAGACGCTCAACAGTTTCATTCGCCATTTTTGAGTGCCTAAACCTTTCTTTCAAGTACCTATTGTTACGGCATAGCTGTTCATACGAGTATTGCCAGATATGAGGTTGCTAGGTCAAGTAGAGGCTATGGAAAATTACCCTGGTGAACTATGGATTTCTAAAGGTAATTCTCACGCTCGAGTTGCTTCCTGTATATGAAATTTTAATTCTCTCGTGATATTTCAGGATTTTTTGCGAATCCAGCATCCAGACGTTCCGTACAGAGGAATGACGTTGCACGGATTTCAGAGTTACTTTACAGACAGGCGTTAGCGTGGTTCTGCAGAATGTCAGATTGCACGGGGCTTGCTAGGAATTGAAAAAAATTTGTTTACCTCCAGCGAGGGTGGAATCAAATTAAACCAGAGAGCGAGTTATGATACCAGCATTAAGCTGCAAATACAGGAGTTACTGAAGTGTAACTCTGTGATGCGATACTCGACAATGATGGAATTAATTAAACTAAAACGGTTAATTAGTTATTTCGTAACGGGATGAAACATAGGATGTATAATCTGCGTATTACCGTCTGATTGCAGAGAGCTCGATTTTGCGGAATGTACACAGTAACGGCAATTTGCATCTGAATTTCGTCCTCCTGCGTTTAAAAATCATATTTAGATAGCGGAATCTGCGGATACCGCATTTATTCTCGATGACTAATTCAAGCAAACTGCTATATCACGTATAAATATCACAAAGTATTGAATTTATGAGCGTCAATTATTTCATGGAAGAAAAAAATACCTAACCCCTGATCCCTCCAATAATCTCTGCTCCAATAATGATCACCTCTCCGTCTCTGACCACCTTCCACATGTTTTGTGCCCTGCAGGATAGGGAGCAGCCACCCCTGGTTGTCTATTGTCGTACTAAAGTGTCATAAATGTAATGAACACGGGCGATATCTATCTTTTGCCTCTGGGCTTCGTGGGCGTCGAGAGGTTGACCACGAGCTTTCCGGCCGCATTCCCCCCATACAAGAAACGCTGAATCTGATAAAAACGCCATATTGTACCAAAATTGGAGGATATAATTCAGGGCGTCTCCTGACCATTCCGATCCAAAGAAGTCGAGAAAAAAATCTCTCATAAAAAGTTCTTCTCCTCGACGGATCTCATTTTTCCTTCCGTCATCCCCATCCCAGTATCTATGTTCATTCAGGAAAAGTCAGTCATTCGTAACACGCCGGGCCACCCAATCAGCTATAACATATCCATATCATTAACTGTACTGTCTTTAGTCGTGAGACTGACGATACCCAGATATAGAAATTCAAGACATATGCGTAATCTGAAACTTGCCCCCTATGCTTCTCAACGACTCTAATTGGAATTTAGCCATTTGACACTTTTGCTGGTTCATTTCGAGTCTAACACGAATAAGGTACCGAATGACTCGTACTACGCCATTCCTCGTCTCCTCGCTCGTCTCCTCCCACCTACTACCAATATTCGACCTAAAATATGTAAACCGCTGAAGACGCTGATTCACAGACCTCTTCACGACTTTTTGGTTATAATGGTTTCCTATGCGGTTGACGGTCAATGGAAAGAACGCTAGCTCCTGAGTTGATTACTATGTTTCTTTGAAAACTGCTCTGAGAAATGGAGATGATATTCAGATACTTTCTATACCAAAGATACAGCACGGTACTGAATTATGCGCGAATACGAAAAGCTTTATCAAATATTGTCAGAGAAAACATCCCTCATACCTAACATACAATATATTCAGATACATTCGGCTTGCGGAATATTCATCGTGGAATCAAAGACTGTAATTTTAATAAATATCGTCAAAGAACCTCGAATGTCGTTCGCGCATCATTGAGCGAGCCAATATGAAATCGAAAAGGCGCCTCGGTGATTCGATAGTTCAGAAGTGGCTATAGGTGGAAAAGTTGTGTGTATGTATATCAGGTTCATCGATGCATATTCATGATATTTACGCTGAACGTCGCAACTATTGTTATGCTAAGATTGCACGAATCCTTTTGTTAGCATATTTGAACAGTATTTTTGGTATATTTCACCCACCATGGTTCCGGTCACACATTTGCATTGGCAGCAGGCTTAATTACCCCCATTCTATTATTCAACTTTAGTTGCTATTTCGAAGGGTGCCCACGTTCAGAGTTAGTTTTGTTACATAATTTTATACAAAAACAGGGAGACATCTGGCCAATAATTAATTGCGTACTCCATTCCGAGTCTAAATGGACTAATTTCAGCCGTGAAATTCTCTGCGTTGGGTAGTGTAGATGGATGCTGTACAGCTTCAATCTCCCTTTTTTCAGATGATAGAAAAGGGAAAGTTAGAGTTGAAACTTTGGAGTTTTTAAGTTTAAATCTTTGACGAGGGAGATTATTGCCTCGTTGTCTCTCGGTTCTTTCCATTAACATGGTGATGGCATTTTGAAAGCCGACCGAGGGCTGAATGAGCGTAGTTTCGACAAGGCAAAACTTGTTTTCCGAAGAATAACTTAACGTAATCTCCTCAGCCTGAGGGATGAATGTCGGACTATCCCGGAAATCGAAGAACTTGAAAGTGTGTATCTTGCGTTTACGGTGTTGTCATGGCCATCGCTTACAGTAATCAGTGCAGACGTAACGGTCGAAATGACGCTGGTGGTAATTCATTCCAAAATTAAATCTCCACCGATGTTTTCTCTGCAGCAGATACCTAAGTGTAAACCGGTGACGATGAAAATTGTCCGTAGCAGTGAATGTACATACATATTTTTTGTTTCAAGTTTTTTTTCCATCGACGGATCCCAGTTTAATGCGGTGGCAGCATCTGCTGCTGAATTTAAAAATCGTTACCAGTCCTACGTAGCGTGCAACGCGTACCAATCGATTAAACAACAGACTGTTGTTTGTCGCTGTCAAATCCCTACATAATTTACTACGACTTAATATTCGCGGATTTCTATACAATTAGTATTTTAAACAATTTTACCTCCGATGCAATATGTTATACGAATAACAAATTCATTATCATACGAAAAAAAGTTTGATACCAAGTTTACTCGCCTCGGCATGTTTGAATAAACTTATCATTTTTTAATGCTCAACTTTTTTTTCCACGAAGTTTACCGCAGATTTATTATTCGCTAAAGTATATAACGTCGTGTATAAAGTCAAAGGGATGGTATCTCCAATCTCATGAGATAAAAACTCGCCTTTCTAAGAGACGACAGCGCTTCAGAAAACCATCAATGGGAAACTTTAAGAGGCGGATTCATCGATCTTCACGGTTCCGCCGTCACGTTCAATGTATAACAAACAGTTTGTAACATTTTTATAACCTTGTCGATATGAAAACCCCGGTATACACACGCATGTAGAGACTATCGACTATTTGAAGTAATGATAATACGCACCACGTCTGTACAATAGCTTCGTGTTGATATCACGAACTGTAATTACCTCTCTGACGCGAAATTGATGTGGAGTAAAAAGCATTTACGGTTGTTGTTGGCTGCCCACAGGGATACAGTTTTTAATCTGACCAGGCACATGCGGCCTAAGAAAACCATTAAAACAGGGCCGAAAGGTAATGAAAGTACTTCTTATCACAAAGCAGGACGAATATGTGTCAGCAATTCCTGAATGTAGGGAGAATATACAAAATCACAATATCAGATATGAAAATAAAATTTTGGAAAAATATTCGTTGCGAAATTATACACATTGGCTATTCTACCGATGCTACAAATTACGAATGTTATTTCTATAGCCATGTAGATTATGACCTGATTGTTCCCATAAGCATCAGATCTTACATAATATTTTCTCTCATAACGAATGCATCGTTATGTTTTTGTCCTTTTACCCGCATGGGACTAAGACCTGAACTGAAGGTTGGCACGGCAAAACGGTCTAAGTGCCATCATAATGATTTTACAGGAGAGCAAAAAAACTGTCCCAAAATTCTACGAACTAATTTTTTTTTTAATCTGAGAAAGTACTTTGTAGAGTTTTTAGAGCTCTTTGAAATGGCGCAAGCACCGATTCAATACAGCCATCTGTCTTCGAGAAAATGGTTCGCGAAAGTCGATTTTTTTTCGTGCCAGTGTAAGTGCCACGTTTCGTGCCAAATTTTTTTTTTTACTTTGGATACTGATTAAGAACGCAATTACGATTCTAAAATTATGAAAAAAAAATATGAATCGAAAGCTTGAACCTTGATGAACAAGATTCGGTTATAGATTTCTAAATTCGTATAAATTTTCAAATATTACGGGGCAAAATGGCGGATGAGGGAGGGATCGGAAACGGTGTAAGTGCCAAAATGAACCTAATTTTCATACAATATCGTGAAATTTCGATGGAAAAGATAGTAGAATAGTACGAACACTAGTCCGATTCATCGATATTAGATGTTTTTCATCAAACATCTCCAAAAAAAAAACGTCAGCTCAGAGAAAGAAACAACGGACGCCGCGAAAGAAAAACTTCCCTTCTGAACCCAAATCATACTCATCCAACGAAATAAACACATAATTATCAATACTATCATACTTGAATTCCAATGTGGGCTTAATCTTTTTCATTTGAAGATCATCAACTGTAATTCACTCGGTAATTCATATTTTTTAGTTTGTTGATTCTCACGATTATAGATTATGAAATACTTTCGGTAAATCTGATTCTGATAATAATTAACTAAGATTGAAGAAAATAATATTACGCGTTCAGAATATTGATTTTGTTTGAAAAAAAAATCCGTTACATACACTGTGAGATGGTGCAGATGGCACTTACACCGTTTTGCCGTGCCAACTTTTTATATCGTCGCCAATAAATTTTTGTCAGCCATATCGTTTTGCAAGGACGTGCGTACGGATTTTAGAAAATTTTATAAGCAAAAAAACGTATTTTCAATTTTTTGGAACTTACACCGTTTTGCCGTGCCACCCTTCAACTATCAATCATCATCCGATGGTTGATATCATCAGCAGAACCAGTCGATTTTAATGTACGCACGTCCAGAGACTTTCAGAAGTGTGATTAACCCAGTAATTAGTTCTGACAAATATCGTAAACACGATGTTTCGGTTATCGCGATTGAAAGTGTGCAATTTGACGATGCAAAGGATGAGTGATGGAGGTGGGGGGAGGTGGGAGAGGGGGGGTAAACTGACACGGGTGAAGCCGACGGCCTATATAGGATATATTGGAACCAATGTACATAACCAGGGTAAATTATGGCTTGGAGCTTTACGTCTGTATAGAGTCCAGTACACGTTACAACCGACGATCTATATTATAACTTCGGATAACATATACAGGTATATGTATAATGTGTAGTTAGGAAGTACATTCATGCGTCACGTGTATACACAGGCATAGCGACTAATCCAAGGGCGGATATATGCAAACGGAACTTCTGTCGAGGACGCCCAATTATGTAATTTGCTGTGTCCCGAGCACCATCTCATCTCATCCTTTCAGAGCACTGAAATCATGAGGAAGCTGGCTTACCTCAAACAGTATAACACAAAATGTGCCTTTTGTTGGCCAAAAATGCTGTCCAAAATGGTTTTCACACATTTAACAGTCATAAGAAATCCACAGTCTCTGCAGATTGGAATTATTCTGAGTTTCAGAGATAATAACAATTGAAAATGATTTATCTATTCACCTGCCCAGCTAACTAATATCAGGTCAATCAATGTGTGTTCCATCCACAAATCCTGATTGAATCGCCGAAGAATCCCTCAGCCACTCAGAAAAGAATTTAGTTGCAGTGACGAAAATTGTGTCTTGGAATAGATATTTATGTGGCATGCGCCGAAAGTAACTGTTTATTCGGCAAGGTTATGTTTTTCGTACGAGCCGTTGGGTTTACCTGGCGAGCCGAAGGCGAGCCTTGTAAAGCAACGGCGAGTACTGAAAACATAACCTTGCTGAACA
The DNA here is from genome assembly GCA_018420115.1 of Euura saliciscinereae. NCBI lineage: Eukaryota > Metazoa > Arthropoda > Insecta > Hymenoptera > Tenthredinidae > Euura > Euura saliciscinereae. The sequence goes on from JAFFZH010003879.1 coordinate 15,197, forward strand.
GTTACTTTCTGCGCGCGCCCCATACAATGTTTTTTACGGAAAAGGCATTAATAGTCACTTTGACGCCAGTTGAGTTCCGCACGAACTGCGTATAGAGAGGGGGTAACCTGCGGTATAAAGATTTTATTCCGCAACTTTGACATGCGCACTTCGAACTGCGCATCAAAGTTGCGGAATAAAGACTTTATACCGCAACTTTGAACTTAGCGGTATAAAGTGCCACTTGCCGGAACGAAAACAGGCGTCCATAAGTGACTTTTTAATGCCTGTGCTGTAAAAACAAAATTTTAGGGTAAATAGGTATGCATCCGTCCAAATGTTATGTTGGCATAACCAAAAGATTTAATTGATTTCATCGTGTGGTGAAAACGAAATATTTCGTTGACATCATTAAAAGTTTCACCACATAATACCAAACCATTTTTTTTTATATCGACTAAATAATCATCGACTGCGAAATCATTTTTTCGAGACTACCAAATTATAATATGAATATCATCAAATTATGGTGTTATGTAGAGAAAATGGACTTCCAGCTGCAACCTTATTTGCTTGGTTTCCCTAAATTTTTCGGTTGACTTTTAGTCGGACTTATTAAACGAGTGTTAGATGTCTCAAATAATTTTGTTAATACCACTTAAGGGCATGCTGGACTCAGATTTCCGTATTTAAAAAATGATGAAGCCCGATATGAACGGGGGGGTGT
>JAFFZH010004011.1:0-15185 GCA_018420115.1 Euura saliciscinereae
TTTTTTTTTTTTTTTTCACGAAAAATACGTGACAGCGGCGGTATACAATCAATTATGAGTACTCAGTCTCTTTCGAACCACGTAAATTCGCTTTTTATTATTAATATTCAATTTCCGTACGGGCATACCGGTTCCATATATTTGTCGCATATATTTAGATTACAAAAAAAATATATATGTTATGAAGACATATATGTTAAATATAAAAAAAGCGGCAAAAAGTTGTCTATTTAAAATATATTTCCAGAGAATGAGAATATATATGTTATTTATATTTTTGGACATATAAATACTTCCGTACGGGAAATTAATCGAAATTAATGTGAATTAAATGAATTATTCCGAATCGAGAAGAATTGACGAAAATGAATTAAATCAACGGAATTGGATTGAAGTAATTTGAATTCGGCGCAATTAACGAAAGCTATATTTGGAATTAATCGAAACTAATGCGAATTGTGACGAATTTGATGAATTATTAAGAATTAACATCAATTAATTCGCATCGAACGTACCTAATCAATTCGAATTCAGAAGAATCGAAGAAAATTGAACAAAACTAACGAAATTTGATTTAATTGATTTAGATTGGGCAAATTAACGAAAATTATTCGTTGTGTTACACGTGTATCATTAGGAATTCATTGAGAATTGAAGAATTATTTCAGATCGAACAAAATTCATTCGAATTATAGTGAACTAATTTGAATTGCAATGAAATGATGCGAATTATAGTGCATTAAATTAGATGCGAATTAATTTAAATTCTTGTCAAGCCCGGATTTAGTTAATTCCCCTTCGCAGCAATCGTATCAATTTCGACAATCATTATCCGAAACGACAATTGAGGGTTGTAAAAATATTCTAAAAATAGATGTACCCCGATATTTATTTTTTTTGGCACCTTATCTCCGGGCGAACTCCGGAGTTTCAGCGGTCTCGTGCCGCGAATCAAAGTTATATGCGGTACCTACACGTATTACTGTAGTCGCGGTTTGTGTTGAGCTACTCCTAAAATACCCAGGACGTGGTTTATGTCGTCGGGATTTACTCCGTGTGCAGTTTATCGCGTGGGGTCTAAACCCAGAGGCGATAATTCTCCCCGAGGCCCGTCTGTGCAGTATGCACCAGGTGCCTGCAGTTCTCGGTATATTCAAACGGTAAAAACCACCGGACAATGTGTCCTTCGCGTATTTATAAATGGGGTAGAAAATTGAGGACCGCGACGAAAATAGAAAGACAATAGGCGAAGGGGTGATCGACCGCGCGCGAGCTTGAAGCTCTTCAGAGCTTCTCGAGAATGTTTCTGAGGTGTGAGACGCGTTATCTCCAGGTTGACGAGACAATCGGGAGTTTGGAATTTGCAATTTGGAATTTTCGGTGAGAAAATAGTCCTCGTAGAAATGTCAAGGGGGTGAAACGAAGGTAGCGTGCGACCCAAGCCGGAAATACCGATCGTGCCGAGTCCGGTGCTGCGGTCGGAATAGAGTGAAGATCGCCAAGTAACCGTGGGTCAAAGATAACGATTCAAGGTCCTTCCGTGCGAAGAAAGGAAAAATAGAAGGAATATAAAAAAAAATCAGGATAGTTGATTTTTCAATCAAACACAAGTCCAAACCTTTTTTAATTGAAGATTGAAGCCCTCGGCTGCAAGGAATCTGTTCCTCTCCTTCATCCTTCCTCCACTCACGACCATGTTTCTCGACGATTCGCGTTCCCGTTTCAATACGTCACGATCAATCCAGATCAAATACGCAAGATTACTTGTCCGAATTCCGTTTGGCTTTCAGCAGGATGTGAGAAGTTGAGTCGAGTTGAATTGAAGTTGAATGAAATTCAAATTGAGGCGAATCAAGTTGAGTTAAGTTGAATTGAGTCAAATGAAGTCGAGTTGAGTTAAAATTGAATTATGTCGAATGATGTCGAAATTAAATTAAATTGAAGTCGAATGAAATTCAAATTCAAATCTAGGCGAATCAAGTTGATTGAAGTCAAATTGAGTAAAATTAGGTCGAGTTAAGTTCAAATTGAATTGAATTGAAGTTGAATAAGGTTCAAATAGAGTCGAATTAAGTTGAATTAAGCCGAAATTGAGTCGATTTGAGTCCAAATCAGTTGAGTTTCATTGATTGATTGATTCATTAATTCATTGAAGTTGAATGAAGTTGAAACTGAGTCGAATTCAGTTGAAATTGAGTCGAACTCAGTTGAGTTGATCTTGAAATTCAAGTTGAATGAAGTTGAAACTGAGTCAAATTGTGTTGAGTTCAGTTGAAGTGAGTCGAATCAAGTTGAGCTGAATTGAATTGAGTCGAATCAAGTTGAGTTGATTTAAATAGAAGTTGAATGAAGTTGAGTAAAATTAAGTTGAATTACGTTGAAATTGAATTGAATTGAAGTAGAATAAAGTTGAAATCGTGTCGAATTAAGTCAAGATGAGATTGTAAAGATATGAGTTTCAGAATGTATCAGAAAACTATGCGGGGGGTAATCGTCCCAGTGTCTACAATCCTACGGTGTTGACCTCAAATCGAGTCAATTACAAACTTGTAATCATACACTCAGCCGGTATAATGGTAAAACTATTCGAGGTTCGTAAACTAGTTATAAACTAGGCTTGACTCGCGGTATTATATGGTGATGAGCGAATAATGATAATCGGGTTACACGGTGCTCGCACGGCGATTGCGTAATTGAGTCAAGAGAGAGCGACGAGGTATCAGACCTGAGACGTCGCACGTTAGTCAACCGCAAGGTGCGTTAAAGAGGCTAGAGGTACGCGAGCCAGACTTGAGGCGCCACGCCGAGGGCGAACTCATCCACGCCACTCCGCGACTGAGGGCTGCTAAACTTTCGGTTGTTATTCGCGGCTCTCCGAGTCTCTGGGGTAGGTGTCTGCCACGCAGGGTGTTTAAGTGAGGGCAAGGGTGGCCAGGAACCGGCGCACGCGACACGCACGCGCGATTATAGCCCGCGCCCTGTGTACCCCAGGTGCCCAGGGTGCCCAGGGTGCCCGAGGTGCGACCGCGAACCCCTCGTAGACGTCGGCCTTCGCGGGAACCCGACCGGCATACATGATACATCGCATGTATCATGCGGGGGTTGAGGTTTTCGTACACAGTATATCGCCTAGCTTGTATATCAGTGCTGATATGCATGAAGGACTTCTCCACCTCTTCCAAAGTCCACATCGCCGTCGGTCCTTTTTTTATTTATTTTTTCATTCTCCTTCTGAGTTGTTATCGATATCCTGAATCAAACAAATAAAGTTGAGGGGCGTCTAGGCTTATCGCTTTTTTACCTTCCCGGTTCACTCAGTATTTTCTTTTCTTTTCTTTTTTTCTTAGATTATTTTTTTAGATAGCAAACGCTAAAATTGTGTAAAAATTCTCAAAATTTGGTTTCGGTAGTAATAAACTGAAATGGATTGAAGTGCTTGCTAATTCTTTTGTATTATTTTGATGTGAAGAAAATTCTGTGCAAATATCAGCAAAATTTTACATGCCAATTAAAAATTGGAAGATTTTTTATTTCAGATAATTATTTATTCTGATTCAATTGCGTTCGATCGAAACTTTTTTTTTTTAATTCTCGGTGACACGAAATTCTCTTCTGTGTCACACTATAACACAATCTTATAATTATCTCTGAAAAATTCAATCATCCATTACTCAACTTTTTGTTAATGAGTTTTTTTTTTTAGTTCCCAGTATAGTTTTAACGGTATAACAATAGTCGCGTGTCTCCTAATCAGCGATATTGTATCACATTAGTTGTCGCGAGGACTGTCACCGTGTGACATATTCTATATCCATAACTCGACTATAGCGTATGTAACAGGGTGCGATACCCTTGTTGTGCACCGTTTTTGGTTTCGGGTGGGGCTCCTCTTCCACCGCACTATTATCGTAATTCCTCTTTTCCCTGTGTGTGTATGTGTGTGGTTCCATTTATGCAAACACGATCACATATTATAACGTCCAGGAGTTATACACCGCACACGCTCTTTCCACTTCTACGCGTGTAAATATAGGCGTGGGTACATAAGTGCGATGGATAGACGCATGGACAGATATGCAAAGTCGCGGTGGTATGTCTTACACTCAGAGCCTAGCCCTGTAAGAACGTTGCAGACTGGTTGACTGCCTACCGGGTAATCGTCACACACCCAAGAATTGAGGCCTGATTATTATACGACATCGGCGAGGAGGCGGTATTGTTCATGTTTATACACCACGCGGATACGGGTTGTCCCAAATAATTGTATCACTCGAGGTTATCTTATTACGAAATTTAGTACGGAGCTTTAGCCGAGAATCGGACTCGCCCTTGTCTGGATTGGATTCTATTTTTACGACACACGCATTGAAAAGTCACTCTCTGACGTCTGTTTTCGATCAGCAAAGTGTCGAGCTTCGAGTTGCGGTATAAAGTCTTTTCACCGCAATCTCGATGCGCAGTTCGAAGTGCGCAGTCCAAAGTCATCATATACGCAGCTCGTGCGGATCTCAACTGGCGTCAAAGTGACGTTCTTTATGGGGCGCGCGCGTAAAGTGACTGTTCATATTTTTCTTGCTCTCCGCTGGCTTTGCCTCACGCTTGCCCTAGACTCTTCGGTTGATCCAGGTTCCAGAGCTTGAAAGATCGTCGATAAGGTTGAAAGAATAATTGTAGCCCTCCATATATCGCTTCTTTGCTTTCGCCTGGGCGCAGCACGCGCCTCACTTTTGACAGGGCTGAAGGCATCAGCTGCTTCGGCTGGAAACGTACTACTATGTATATCCATTGTAAAGTTATCGACAAAACACGAACCCCTGGGTATAATTAATCGCTTGTATAATTCCGTAGCGTGAAAACCAGGCTGCATCGTGTTAATCGTACTAGGGATGTTATTTAGCCTATTCCCTTATCGTGTAGAGTCGCGTTTCACTCATCGAATGAAAATTTCGAATGAAGAATCAAATTAAGCCTCATCCCCATATAAAAACAGCATTTCTTCGTACTCCAAAAAATTGAACAAACATTAAAAATAATTTACGCCTGCAGGATCTGGAAGAAAAATTATGGTTTCATGAACGCCAACGTTATCATGAATGTTGTGCAATAAATAATTTTTATCGGGTGAAATTTTTCCTTTTTTCCTACGTTCGGTAGCATTTGTTTATTTCAAATTAAATCAACGGACATTATTATACCGACATTCTCGCATAATATTTACATACAAGGGGTTCGAGGCCAAAGGTCAGAGCCTCTGATTACGAGTCTATACTCTATACACTATACGCTATACGGTATCACGAGACCGGGGGTGGTTCGAGTGTCGACCTTCGTCCACGTTCCTCAGGGATTAAATGCGGGGTGGGGAGCGAGGCACGCGAATAGCTGTGGGTATCGAAGGAATATTAATTAAGCATAATACGCGTATGCCGCGAGAATATTCAAATCGGTGTGACCGTGGCCGCTGCATGAACTGCACAACACCGCGGCCACGAATGCTCACTTATTTCAAAATATATATGCAAGTAACGATTAATTCCCCAAAAAACATAAAACCGATACCAAATTTGCAATTTTAGGTGTATATGAGACCCTTGAAGATAAACAGCGATAAAACGCTTCGAAGCTGATTGTATTATAGTTCCAATTACTTATACAAACCCGTCTGAATCGTTGGGATTTGAATAGGGATCTCGATGGTTGATGCGATTGTATAAATTTCACATCGTTTTATTTCGTTTTTTAACAACCGGGTTATCAGAGATTGCTCACCGAACCTCGGCCCTAATCTTATTCCGTGTATAAAGGTTGCGATATATTATATGTATATGTATAGTGTGAGGGGGAAATAACTCGTTGAAATAACGTGTCAATAGCTCGTGAAATATTAAGAAATAACCGAGGAAGTAACTGGAATAACGAGAAATAAGTGATAAAATAAATGAGATGATGAGAAAAAAAATCAATTAGAAATGAAGAAATTGATTTAGAATTAAAAAAAAAAGAATATGCATTCAATAAATTAGAATTATTGTAATAAAAATAAATAATTTGGCATGGAAGAAATAAACTGAAATAATTTGAATTATTTCACATAAATTAAAACAGAAACTAAATAATAATAACGCGTCAGTAAAATCTTGAGTTATTTCCCCCTCGATATAGCGTGTCCATCGTAAAAAGTTGAAGCTAGGGTGACGATAATCGCCAATAACCGAGGTTCCTTTGCCATGCCAATAATGAAAACTATTATTAGTATATTTTCTGGCCGAGAATCGAGATTATAACGCAGGTTGTAAGTAGTACGTCCAACCGTAGATCACTACAATTATTGTTTGCATGAGGGTATAAATTTAAAATCGAAAATATAACGGTAGACACGGTGCCAATTCGCGGTGCAGAACCACGAGATCGCGTATTATACACTCTTCAGTGTTGTAGTAGCAACTCTGTTTATATTTAGTTTGAGTTTATTTTAGCGAAAAGTACTACGCGCACCAAACTAACTGCATGACTGTAAAGCTCTAACCACGCAAGTTTAAGTTTATCTCCTCTTCGATTCTTATTAAACTATAAACTTGGCAGCTGACTCAAAATTATCCCCCATCTACACTCTATACAGGGTGAAACAGTCCGAAGTTGGCTATAGAATCGAGATACGTCGAGCTTCGATCGGTTCAGAACCTGTCCAAAACCTTGTTTCTCGATTCTGGCCACCTGCGGACCGTTACATCGTAGGAAATTCACCCTGTATAACTAACACGTGCGAATTTCGCAATAGTAATCGATTATTTTTTGGCATTTCTATTTCGCAGGATTGTCAAACACGATGGAAGCATAACGTATAATTAAGTTTCGTTCTCTTTCCATACTACGTGCGAAAGTAGTCAAATAGCACAGTGACATTGACTCAACTCGGAGTTGATTAATTATTATAGCATTGATTAGAGATGGGTTGAGTACTAATTGTGAGAACTGGAACTAATTAATTGGCAATTTTAATGTTCGCAGCTACTATAATCGCGGTCTTTCGTGAGTCAGGCGTCTGTCTTTATTTGTTAATTCAACTCTGATAGGTACTGTAATGGGGATATCGTGCCTCCAAGCGTACACGCGAACGTGTAGAGTCCTGAAATTACTCGAACATCATAAACAGACACACATCGAACGCTGCAAGGTGCAGATTTGATTAATCGTCATTCAGGATATGCGGAAGGACACGGAGGTGATTCTAGGTCGCGCTACTATCCTTACAGATAGATTCGTTGCTGCACGTATCTCATTGTACACCGAGCGATTTTGAAAGGTTTGTTTCAATTTTTCATGTCACGGGTCGTTGGAGGCCTTTGCCCGCGGTAAACCTATTACCCATTATCCGCGGCCAACTGTGTCTAGGTCATCTATTCTTATGAGCAAGATGATGTGTCAGATGATCAATGGTTTAATTTATGTGGACCGACGAATGAGTAACTACGCTTGATTTATTATTCATTTTCTATCCTCTGACATTATTAAAGAGGAATTTTATAATCCCAGAGCGAGATGGAAGACTATGATGACGATGAAACGATTGTCATCGTACGATCCAACCACTGCAGAAACATGACAGTAAACAGTTTTATGTAACAAAAGTATGTTCGGCGGTTTATCAATTGAGGTTAGGTTGAAGATGTGTCGGCGTGTTCGCTAGTGCGCTTGCGTAGGAGGCTATCGCGCATGCGCGGAGTACGTAATCGGGCACTTTGCCGTCCCAGGACTTGAAAGCGCCTCTATTTGGCCGTCAGTGACTTTACTGATTACTGATACACTGATTAATCATAACTCAATTTTTTCGGCCAAATTCTTTTGGGGGAACAATAATCGACGGAACCGATTAATCGAGGGGCAAAAAGAATCTATTCTATTCGATTAATCGGGAGAAAATAATCGATGTATGTAATCGAATATTGATTATTTTTGGTCATTCTCTATAAATTTTTTTTTTTTTCACCCAATTACTGAATGGAGCGGGGTAAATAAGAAAGAAGAGAAATTGGAACGATGCTGTTGAAATTGCAGTTGTATATTTCATCGATAGATCAACGCATTGCGAGTGTATTTGAGATACATCAATAATGAATTATTGCGTGTAACTATTTTAATCAATCGATTAAATACTCACAGTTATGTATAATAACACAGATGTGGGTATAAGATACAATTATTATTATTTCTTTTATAATGGAAAATATCGCGTTTTACAATATTATTACACGTTCATTAAATATTAGCTATTCAAATTTCAATAGTTCAAAGTGGAAAATACAATATATGGGACAATTATATCGTTATTATTTTCTATTTATTCAATTTATTTTTATTTATTTTTCGTCTATTTATTTGGCAACAATCAACAACAATAGGGTTAATTATTATTTAATAATCAATAATTGTAATAGTCAATAATAAATAATCAATCAATCGATACATCGTTATTATTATTTTTATATTATATATAATACAATCGTTTTTTCTTCATTCATTTTATTCCGATAGATTTTATTGAGAATCGAATACTCCTCGTTCAAGTTTGTATCTTTTTCTTCCCTTATTTCCATTATTCGGATCAAATATTACAATTGGATTACTAAAAAGACGGTCCCAAAAATCTATTCAGCTTCTATCGATATATTTCCAACACTGCGCCTTCAATTATCTCCCCTCGCCTATTTGGTAGTGTACATTTTTTCAACAATCTAAGGATTCAAACATCGTTTTCAAAGGGTAATTAAATTTGGCAGTGAGGATAATGTAACGATAATTAGATAATGGTTTTCCCTCAATAGCGTACAGGTAACTAATCTCCGTTCCGTTTGATCGATTCGTCGCTACTGTCCGATCCAGATCGACGGAATCCTCAACACGATTAATTATTTACCTAAATTCCACAAACACGATCAGCAGTAAACAATAGTTCCTATATCCATCGTTAAAGATGATTAACTGGCATAACGATCTTATTTCCGCTATAAAAGGAACAGAAATATTTCCTCTCTACTTTGCACCCAATCTCGTTTCTCCTTTTCTTCTAAATTCTGTTTTTTTGTCAACTTTCTTCGCTGTGCTCCGAAAACGAAGAGACCGGTTGGACAACAAAAATAACTCAATTTCTGGCTCAAATATTTGAAGCCGACCTTCGTTTGATTGCGGGATCAAACGACTCGTAGACGCAGGAACTCGACTTTCCTCTCGTCCATCGATTCTTTATTTCATCGAGACAAAGCTCCGGATCTTATGCGGGTCTCAAGACTTCCCGATCTCTCATTGCACCCAGGACGCTGGCACCCAAAGAGGCTCAGTTTCTACACGCGAAATGGCTACGGCGAGCTGTTCAAACGCCATGGACAAGTCGGCGTTGACGATCGTCTCGTCAAACAGGTGGGAGTAGAGGAATTCTATGCGATCCGCGCTGTGGATCATCTCGTGGAACTCCTCGTCCTGTGAAAAGAGGTGGATTTTATTTATACCCGAGTCAAGAAGACCTTCTGAGTTTCAATTTTACCGTAAAACCCCTGGAATTAGTTTCGTCAAAGGTGGATCTGGCCCTCGCCTCGTTTCTCGTTTCCTTCAAGATCTCGAACCTCGGGGGTTTCACGTAAATCACGAACGGCTTCAGCGACGGAGTCCTCAGCATCTTCAAAGCTTGGTAATGCGGACTCAGTAAACAAACGTAGCCGGCGTTCACCAGAGACTTTACGCTCTCTCCGCTGGTCCCGTAAAGATTGCCTTTGTATTCCCCGTACTCGATCAACTTTCCAAGCGCTATGTCCTCCTCCATTTTTTCACGAGAAACGAAAAAGTACTCTTTTCCGTTTATTTCTCCCGATCTAGGGGGTCTGGATGTGTCTGAAAAATGTATTTGACATAAGAATAATAAAAATTTAACGTTTTCCAACAATATCGTGAATATCTTGAGCTTTTATACTCACAGGGAATCGGCGTCCTGTACTTTTCCGGGTCCGTAGCGACGAGTCTTCGCTTCAGTTCGTTCCTTCCCACTCCCGGAGGTCCGACGAGTACGACGGGTCTGTGGAACCCTGGCCTTGGATAGAGTTTGGCGACCTCTTCGTACGTGGGTATCTCCTCGCGGTCAAAATCGTCGTTCTCTGCCACGTCATACATGATCTTTTTAGTCTTAAGACCCTGTAAGTTGCACTTTGTGGGCGAGGCGTGCAAAGAGGTCTGGGGACGGGGGCACAGGGCAGGCAAAGGCACTGGAACAGAACACAGGCCTAACCGAGAGTTAGGGGTTTGAGGTGGTTAGTAGTTAGCCCAAGCGGTGACAAACGATCATTAGTCTTGGAAACGATTAACAAAAGGCTGGAATATTATCAGAATACAGAGTTAGTGAGAAAATTTGATATTTCTAGAAGAATATAATCGTTATTCGGTAATGAAGAAGCAACAAACTTTCTTCAATCTCATGCAGGAAGTTATCAATGAAACAAAAAGGTCCAGATATTTTTCGTGCGGGTTGGTTCAACGTTTTCACATACAGACACAATGGAGGATAACAATAATATATAGGTAGAATAGTTAACTTTACCGAACGTATGTGGATCAAACGGAATAAGAAAAATAAAGCTTTTCTCGAAGATTGCTGTGTATATTGAAGATATAACTCGGCGGAAATAGTAACAAGACAACTGTCGATTCAAGATTAACAATAAGCATAATCGGGTGATATTGAGAAAGATATCTCACATTTCTGGTCGATTTACAGTCAATATTCATTCAAGAAATGGTAAAATGTTGTGTTTGTGATTCATAAAATAATAATTCACAATTTTTAGAGTCTTAATAGTAAGAATTTTACAATATTTCGAGGGGGAGATAACTAAATCCGGTTCAATTTGAATTAATTCGCATTAATATTTTCAATCCAACGAGTTATTTCCCCCTCGCAATATTTCCTATTTCCGGTATTGGCCAGGCGGCAGAATTGCAAGTTAGAATGTTTTTAGTCGATTCAAAATAAGGCCTGATAGGGAAACTAGCATTCGGCCCTCGCGTGCTTGCCATTTGTGCAGAATATAATTTCAGAAAGACAGCAGCGTGTACCACTTACTTATGTTATCAGTTTCGCCGTTTTTCTCTTTCTGCTGACGCTCCAGGATTATTATACGCTCCTGAAGAGCTCGGCTCGGGATCAGACCGGCTCGCATGTTCCGATCACCCTCGCGCCTCGCTTGCCACCTTTGATAAAACGCATCGAATGCATTATTCGTCCTAAAATGATCTGAAAACGTCGAAAGACGTCGATGAACCTCACCAGTAGGCATCGTCCTGACTGACGATGTGCAGCACATCTCCCTTGACGAAATCTAAGCCAGCTTCTTTGCAGGGTATGTAAGGGTCGTCAGCCGCTGTGTAGGAGAAGTGCGCCCGAACTCGAACCTGACAACGATCCAAAATATTAGTTCACTCGATCCATCGTCCTCGGAGTCTCTAGATTTTTATTACCTTGCTCTCTCTGATTCCAGATTTGCTGTCCGCCGGTACGAGTTTGAAGGTAATCGTGCCTTCCGAGTTTTGCTGAGGGGACAAAACAAGATATGAAAAAATCTATTCACATAATTTCAATGATTTCGATGAAATATTCGAACCAGAATCTTCAAGACGCAGTTGGGAGTCTTTCCCTCGACGCTGATCCCATTGACCTCGCACACCTCGTCCCCGACGTGGATGAGACCGGATCTATCAGCGGCGCCACCCAGCATGATCCGGGCGATGACGATTTTGCCAGTTTCTTCGCAGGTCTTTATCGTAGCTCCCTATAGGTGAAGAATAAGGGATTGATAGAAGTTTTCATTCATCAGTTCTGGGAAGACGGTGTCGGCTCAAATATTTTCTAGTAATCGTTTTCGTAAAGCGTTATTGAGAAGCTAGAAGCCAAGGCTCTGAAAGTCTGAACTACGGCAGTGAGAGCCGGACGAAATTCTATCCGCTGACTGCGCAACGTGTATCAGAGAAATGTAATACGAGATGAACTTGACTCGTCCGTTGAAGCGCAAGTATTCAACGATCGTGAAATATTTTTTATAAGAAAACTTCGCGATTTTTTTATCGCAGTATCAATTTATCAGAGAGGAAATCAATTTCATTTATTCTGATAATTATCAGCGTATTTAGGACTAGAATCTATCAGAGGAATGAAATTGAATCATCTTTGTATCAATTATTGATAGAATCTGTTCCCAGTTTTGAGTTTTTCTGTCTCTTCGATATCGTGAAATAATCTGAGACATAAGATCAATATAAGAATAATGTTAGGGAATTTTTTTTTAAACTTATTTCATTAATCTCCGAAATTAATGTAATTTAATTAAATCAATTTCTGAAAATGTTTCAAATTATATCGATTTATACTTTAATATTAATTAGAATAATATTTTATTACTGTCTTGAGTTTCTTAAAACCTGTGGAGATTCGCTGGATAGTGAAAACTTACCACAATCGGTTCAACACCAGCACCGCACTTCAAAGCAAGTTTGTCGATAAAAGAAATTGATTAATAAGTACGATTGACTTCTTTGCTTTCTTATCGTCATTCAGAATATATGAATTGAAAAAAAAAATCAAATAACGACGATCGAGTCTTAGAACCTGATTAAAGCTTCTCCTCCTATCTATAAAAATCTAGTACAATTCCTATCATCTAAAATCAGACCCACCAAGGGCTCGTTGGATTTAACAAGCTGTACTATCTTTATAGTCTCCTCGTCCTCGTCGACTTCAAGCGGAATCTCGGGCAGCCTTGGGTAGTAATCCTTCTGAGCAACGGCGTCGTGAGCGCAGAGGAGACCCTGGAAGAATAATAATTAAAATAACGCGATATTTTCAATGATTCAATGATTCATTCCTCGAACCTGAATGTGAGGTCTCTGCAGCAAGTGAAAGAGCTCCTTGCAGTCCTCGGAGACGTGTGTCCTCGAGGCGAGGAGATCCAACACCTCGACGTCAATGTCCATCGAGTTTGACAATATCGGAAAAAACTTGTCATCTTTCGCGTTGTTTATTATCTTGTTGTGAACGTTGACCAACGCGTTCAGCTCCTTGGACCTCAACAACTCGCTAAGGAAACCGAATTCCTCGTCCGTGCAGCTGGGAAGCTCCGTCTTGTTCTCCTCCAGGGAATTTAACAGCTTTGATAACGCTGCGGGTAAAGAATGAAAATAAGACAATTGAGAATTTTGATAACCGAAAGTTCGTCGGATCAATGATTCAGCGCTCGTAGGGCAAAAATAAGTGAGAAAAGTGAGTTTTTTTAACTCCAAAAAGCGACTGAAGATCAGCAACTACGTCAACTGTCGTAATTCTAATTGGAGTAGAACAAAAAAATAATTTGAAGCGATTTTGCACGATACCGAACCGAGCTTTGAGAATAAAAAAAATATATTTGGGCAGTGGGAAACTAAATTGAGACCAGGAAACCAAACTACTTAACCGATTTCGATGAAATTTATATAGGACCAAACGGAAAGTATACCCTTCCGAATAAAAAAAGAATTTTCCAAATCGGTTGATAAATGACGGAGTTATGAGGTAACAAACATTTAAAAAAAGAGAATTAAGAACCTCCTCCTTTTTTGAAAAGTGACTCGCTACAGGCCCTGAATAAATTCCGCGAAAATGTGTTGAAAATATATTCACCTGGATCCCAATTAGCCTGTTCCATTATAGCGGTCATATCTCGTATGTGTGAATCTGCAGAATCCCCCTCTCCCGATCGTTAGCACCGTCTAAGCTGCAAGAAGGTGAAACATGACTGGAGACCAGAACCAGAGGCACAGGGATCAAAGTGGCACATCGATATCACTCGGCTACTGTACACCAACACAGCGGGGAGATAAACAAGCGAATTTAATATTAGCCTCGGTTGTTTTCGCTCACGCGGGCGACTCGACCCCGAACCGCGGCCGACTGACGAGTGGTGCTGATGCCGCCGCTATATCCCTGAATCCCTCCGAGCGGACAATAAACGCGTTACGTAACGTCCACTGATCTCTATATAACTGGATAGTGGACTGGTACCTTTTCTCCACGCTCAGCGTGACGCCAATAGAAGCCGGGCGAGGGGCTTGTGGGGACGAGGGACGCGGTAAACTGGGTGAAAGTCTTAGCGGGAAATTTGATTCGGTTCGGGCGGTTGAAGGTTAGATTGCACCGTTTATTCAACTGAACATAGTTTGAGTGACATAGTTCATCCGTAAAATAACCTCAAAAGCCGTTTTTGATAGCGAATGGCGGTCGGATGTAATCGGAAATAAAAGATTTGAACTGCCCGCTAAGACCTTTCACCAACAATATGCAAATGGCGCTGACCAGGGGGGTACCACTCAGCGGCCGCACTCCACTATCCAGTTATATAGAGATCAGTGGTAACGTCACATCGGTCAGACTGCTCGAGCCCCGGTAGGGTGACATTATTTCCATGCACAATGTTCGATGTTTAATCTTTGGCGACGATCTGAATGGATCAATTATCGATATATTTGAGGTCTCGAGGGTATCGCGGGTTCATATAGCATTATATTTACATCGAATTTATTATCCGCGTCGACGATTTAAACACCCTGACATACTAGGCGGTATGTATAGACTATCGAGTGGGCAGAGAGTAGGGGCTCGGTTTGATAAAGAATCGCGTCCGATATTTTAAACAAGAGTCTAATACCTAGTATTGATTTTCCCATTCAAACGTACTGTCATTTTTTGAAGAGAAGAAACGAGCTACGTCGAAACAGGGATCAGCGCCATGTTGCAAGGCACTAGGTGGCGGTGCTACCACGGAGTAATAATATGGAGGGCCGGCCGCGCTACTGCGCTTGACTCCAAACCGGTGCCGGACGAAAATAATTCACCGCCTGGCCGGCAACAGCGCTCGCGTCGGAGTCGCTTTCAGATTCGTGAATTATACATGGCTGTAATAGGCGCGATTGACGCATTTAAACTATTTCAACCGATAGAATCGTGTGAATTCTATCATCTACGTTGGGTGAAAGAAATGAGAGCAAGCTGATATATTTTTTAAATGTTTTAAGATGTTTAATTTTCAGATTACCAAAGCAGTGGCTATAAAACTACCGTCAAATATGCGGGTAAAATTTTATAGGTTTTACCTACGTTTTGAATATTTCTGTACATA
>JAFFZH010004033.1:0-17905 GCA_018420115.1 Euura saliciscinereae
CGGCTAAGTTGACGGCCATAGACAATGTTGCTTCGTCTGTTTGCATCTATTATACTAGATAGATCGGAAACTCTGTGATATTTCAGCACCATGTAACTTCCCTATTACTCGAACGACTTTCTATAGTATTATATATTCAGAATTTGAAACGACCTTGAAAAGACTGGAGAAAATGAAATTGGCGATGAAACGGGGTATCAGAAATCTATAATTAATCATATCTAAGCTCTCAGTTAACTGATTACGTTCAAATTGGGCTTAAATGAAAGCTTTTCGAGTCCCGATTCAAAAACGTGCATGCGAAAAGCGATATTTGTCACGAAGACGGAATAAACACGACTTGAAAATTGCCATTCGGCCGAAACAGAGTTCGCTCGGGTATATAGAGCGTTGAGTCTCTCGCGCGTAAAAAAATTTTTTTTTAATGTACTTGGCTCGAGACTCTACCGAGTCTCTTGATCCGGCTCGAGCTCACGAAGACTACTATCAAAGGTTCAAGTAGAGATTCGAAGAATGGTGTCGACCCAGAAGCTCTAGGGCCCGTAGGGTTTTGCGGCTGAAACCGTCATTAGGGTCGAGATAATGCGACTTATCACTACGACAGCATGGGAAAAAAAAAAAAAATTCCGAAGTCGACCTCAGGCTCGGTCTCAAGTTTTCCAAAAATGTTGTACAATTTTTTCTTCCACCTCCAGAAGAAAAGGGAACAACTTTTCTGACAAATAACTCTCTAGGAATCGTCCTTTCGTTATGAGATATTGCGAGAGTCTCTTTCCACTTCCATTCTTCCATCTTTTACTGGTTCTATCATTCACCCCGAAGAAGACAAAGTACGGTATGGCATTAGTGTCCGCTACTGTCGATTTTTGGCGCGAAAAAAACCCTCGTCAAGAAAAAAAACGAGAAATTGTCTTTCGAATTACGTTCCCTGTTTTTTTTTTTGTTCTTTTTACCATTTCCGATTCTGCGGAATCGATTGAACTCTTCGAGAAGAAATGAGAGGAAAAAAAAAGTTATGGAACAGTATGTGTACCAGGGATTAAGAGCACCTGTGGGTGCCTCCGAATCGTGCCCTGATTTCATACCGTTCTTTGCCTAGACTCTGACCTAGATTTTCTATCCGTACAACACGGTTGCAATATCCGATGAATTTATCAAATATCTGTTGTACAAACGCCGCTGCAGGTGCCTCCGAATCATATGGGCGAAGCTTTATACACAAAATCTATGTTTCACCCGATATTGGATTACTTTATGTGAAATCGTAGACATTGCCAACAATTCCATCACCACGTATTTGATTGATCTTGATTTCCATTACGCAGGAGGGGAGAGTCAGGTAAACGGGGTTGTTAGAGTTTTAGACCCAATGATCAATAAAAAAAATCGTCCACCCGTATTTATCGTCTGTGAACAATTATCTTGCTACTGTTGTCACGAAATTTTGTAATTTAGAACCGAAGAGTAGAAAAAAATGATTTTGCTAGACGTTGCGCCGATCTTCGTTTGCAAAAAATTGGGAATGAACGGGGATCACGGCTAAAAATCAATACAGCAAGTGGACACTGATCTTGAATGGAAGACCTACGATTTTAATGAACTTTCAATCAAGATAAAAATTGAATCGGGGTTAAAGAACCGCTGATTACAATTATTTATTCTATAATCACAATTTTCATCATTATTGTCGTCATCGATACCGAAATATGCCTCGTAGGTTCGCAAATAGCACCGAATGCTTCCGGTCTGATCTTCCATAGGTTCCGAATGTGAGAGAAATTCGGTCGTCCAAAATTCAAGCTGTGCGCCACAGCTCCCGTTTTGCCCGATTTCGCAATTTCATAATGAAAAATACCCTAATCACACAATGGCAGCGTTAAGGTGTCGGCTCTGACGCGATTACGTAGCCTATTGACGATACTATCGGGAAAAAATCGAAATTTCAAAAGTATTCCGCATTCACTTGGTATTTCAGGTGCTCAAATCACCTCGACTTATCACACCGACCAATAATCGCTCCTAGCGCCCGAGTACCATGACCATTTTGTCATTTTTTGAATGTAAATGTACAGTTTTTCTGAATCTATGGAGTAGCTGAGTAGATCGCATCTCGCTAACAGCCAGGATCAGCAAATCCCATTTCACCCGACTATCCTCTACTCGGGGAGGTAGTGATAATTTTTGGTTATGGAAGAGCCCGGCGATAAAGCGGTTATGTATGTACCTAAGCCTCGGTATACTACCTGAGGCGAGATTCAACGAGGGTGTGCCTAATATTTCATTCCATTTTCATGGGTAACCCGGCGAACGAGTATCTGTGTATTGTATAAACAGTCACATCATTCAGGTCTCTACCTGGCTTAAAAATGCCGGTGATAGATGGTGAGCGGACCATAACAGCATGATTCAACAAATTCTCCATACTCCAAAAATCATTAATATCTCATCCAAAGTTCATTACATTCGAAAAATGGAAATTTTCAAAAATCACTTGTCGTCAGGTTTCAGGCACACGGTTCATCCGATTATGTTTCTCGACGTTTCATTTTCTTCGGAAAGCAATCCTTCATCGTGTGAATGAGGGAAATTGAAAAACAAAATTTTTGGACCGAGTTATCAGCAAAATAGTGACTAGATCGATTGTCGCTAAATTTCGATAACTGACCATAACTTATCACAGAAATTTTTTTTCGCAGTTTCCCTCATTCATATGATGAAGAATTGCTCTCCGAAGAAAATGAGACGTCGAGAGACATAATCAAATCAACCCTGTGTCTGAAACCTTACGACAAGTGATTTAAAAAAAGTTGAAGCACAGACACGAAATTGAATGCAATTCTAAGAATTTTGCGAATAATTTACAACGGAGTTCACATCAGCTACCAGGCTTCATTGAAATAAGAAAAATTCACCACCGTTGGACGTGAGCTCAGTGAACGTGAGACGACGCAGGGATCTGACGGCGATAAATCTTGAGTCGACAAGAACCCGTCTTGCGTTAAGGGTTTACGCTCTTACCCCCCTTGAGAATCCTTCGTCAACGTCTCTCGAGCCAAAGGTCATCCGTGCCGAAGGACTTCGAGTCCGTTTTCAGGAAATTAATTTAAACCCATACCTACTAGATTTTTTAGGGGTGCAAAACGAGAAAATGAACAAAAACGAATTTAACAATTCTCTCAATTTCCACGAATAAGGATGATCGAATTTGTCTCTACGTTATTTTGTCACGATTTCTTCCTTTTTTTTCACTCCAATTTCATGGGAAATTCAATGGTGCTAATTTCAGTTCTGATAATTCAACCGAATAAATAAGTCTGCAGCTGTAACAGCTTTTGCAAATATGAAACTCTTGGTCTGACAGACGGACGCAACCAGTCCGCAGGAATATGAGAAGAATAAATGAAACTGGAACCACTGTGAATAGTAAATCTACCCCTTTTGCTTCTTTATTCTCTCGTTCAAAGCTCTGAATGTGACTTTACGAGGTAAGCCAAGCGCGTACAACTCTCCATTGCCCGGAATGCCCATATAGATGAACGGCGTGGAACGGTAAGACGTGGTCGGAATATGGAAGTGCAATTAGTCACACGTTTCAAATTCATAATTACTTTGTCTTGCTAATTTCTACGTTTTTCTATTCTTTAACTACGTCGAGGTACTCGACGCGGAAAAACAGCCACGACCCGCAATCGACTCATACTTACATAAATTGCCAAATCCCTTGCCTCAGTATTTTATGAAATAGATTTTTGGAATAAAAATTCAAATTTAGTGAATGGAACAGAAAAACTATTGTAGGATAGAATGAATTAGATCGGATCAGATTAGGTTGAGAAGATTGAACAAAACTAATGACAGAAATTATCCTACTTTCAAAAATTGTGATTCAAATGAATTCTTAAAATTTAAATCCTGTTCCAAAATTTCTTCTAATCGATCCAAAAATCTCTGACTTTCGCTAGAGATGATGAAAATGTCCATAACTGAAATTCGATAACGGTAAAAAAAAATTTGATGGCGATAACATTTTTCAAAAGTCAGAATAACGCGGATTCCTTCTTGAAAATGACGTTCGGCGGGTGAATGATATAAATTCTATTTTTTTTTCCATTCAATTTGAATCACTTTTACTGTCACGTTGAGAATACGAATAACGAACGAATTCATCCAGTGAACGTTCGACACTAATGGATTCTGTCAGATTGAAAGGAATATTTTTTTGAGGGCGGAATTTCAGAGAGAAAATGAAAAGATGTAAAAAATATCCAACTACGTCTTTTGTCTTCGATATTTTTCATCTATAAATTCCGATCAATTCGTCGATTGAAGTCGAAGTTGGAAATAAGATAAATTCGCGATTATTTAATTGCTAGCTATTATCATGGCATTAGGTTCGTTCCTGAGGTGATGAATAGGGGAAAAGTAATAAAACGTAGAGTCTCTCGAGATTGAAGTGATGGTTGGCGATATTACGAAGTCGCCGAACTACTTTGGTAGATTGCTCCGGTTTGATATTGCGTATCATGGCCTACATGTTCGAGAGTTTATCGAGCAATATCATGAATTTAAGTGGCACTTATCCTCCTCGTTCTTTCCCACCCCGGTGCCTAGAACCCGAAGGTCCTTTTTCCGTGATGAAAATGCTTTCAATAAAATCGAATAGCTTGCAGTATAGAATGTTAAGATTTCCACAGGTGTTTCTTCCACCCTCAAATAGATATCCCGGTACGAGGTTCTCCGATTGTGTGTATCTCAAATTTCACTGTGTGAAAGAACGAAGTCACCTGTTGCCAGAGAGTCGTTATTCCGTTATTTTAACGTGAAGAATCGCAGATAAAAAATTTGTCATCTGTCTCAGAAAAAAGATAACGCGACATAATTCATCTCGCGTTGCTCTGAAATTCATGTCAGGCTGCTTTTGACTCATGTTTATTTTGTATTTTTTGTTCCAATTCGTGATACGATCCCTCTTATCTCGCAATATTTAAAAGAGCGCAGACGATGGCATGAAAAACACATTAGAGATGGAATCGTCTGAGCTGATATACATATACCAAATTTGCTGTTTCTGCAATGTCAAAAAGAGAACGAAAAGTATGGTAATTTTTATCAAACTTCTTATCCATACGTCTAGATTCTAGATTGGCTCAGACATACCCCCAAGGCTTCTTCAATCCACCCACGACTGGCGGTTGGAATACCAATTACAGTCCAACTCACGAACCGAGTATGAATGAAGAATATATTTTTCAACCTTCAAAACCGAATCGTTCAGTTGAATATTGATTTTTGACAAATATATTAGTCAAGCTGTAATTCAACGAAATAGTTTCAAATACTCTCAGAGTTTCAAGAATCGTGTGAAAAATATCCTCTTATCTAGAATTAGTTATCTTATCTTATCATCTAATCATCCTAATTATTCTTAAATATCTTTTTACGGCACAGGCACTAAAAAGTCACTTTTTTACGCTTGTTTTCGTTCCGGCAAGTGGCACTTTGTACCGCCAAGTTCAAAGTTGCGGTATAAAGTCTTTATTCCGCAACTCTGATGCGCAGTTCGAAGTGCGCATGTCAAAGTTGCGGAATAAAGTCTTTATACCGCAGGTTACCCCCTCTCTACGACCTTTTACAGCAGCTCCTATACGCAGTTCGTGCGGAACTCAACTGGCGTCAAAGTGACTATTAATGCCTTTTCCGTAAAAAGTATAGTATGGGGCGCGCGCAGATAGTAACTGTTCAGCAAGGTTATGTTTTTAGTACTCGCCTTCGGCTCGCCAGGTAAAACCAACGGCTCGTACGAAAAACATAGCCTTGCCGAATAAACAGTTACTTTCTGCGCATGCCACATAAATATCTATTCAACTGTTTAATTTCAGGTGAAAAAAAGTTTTGAGCTTTTTTTGTAGATAATTTCACGAGATTCAAAGTTTGTTTCAGTAATTTTGTCACTTAGTTTGAGACATGGGTCAGAAAAGAGACGATTCGTGTCTCTAATTTCACTCAGATTTTATCCAAGAGTAATTTCGCACTCAGCTGACTATAACTGAATCGAAATGGTATTCTGCAAGCACATAATATGAGTTATTTTACGAGAGTAATTTACGACATGGTCGATGGCTGGCACAGCTTCTGGGTTCTAGATTCAGAAATTTATGGCTCTTTATGATTGCTGGCAGTGGTAGCTCATCGTCCATTATGTACTTTTTATAGTCTGACTTATATATTTTCTGAACGAAGTAACAATAATCGAGGAAATGGGTCGAATAACAATATTACAATCATATATATATACGTAAAGATAAATTCTTATGAGTCGTTATTGCTTCGAGTCTGTTGAAATATTGAGATGAAAATTTGTCGAGTCTGGTTATAACGGCTAAAGTTTAACCACGAAAGCTTTGAAGCAGTTTCAAAATTTAATTCACAATAAAATTTCAACGCTTGTCCCCTTTTACTACGGGGAAAAATTATTTTCCGGAAAAAGCGGTTCTCGCAACGGATGATAAGCACAATATACCCTAGTCTCTCCTCGCCGTAGGCGCTGCGAGTTGTAAAGTTACGACCTCGAGGGTCACATAATCGGCCTGCAGGATTTCCAGAAGTTGAAGTCCTCCCGTCTCTTACTACTCGTTCAGTTTGGGAATCAATTCAGTCTCTGACTTCGGATAATCTGAATAGAATCGTGAATTAGGCAGGGATGAAATGATCTACGAGATAAAAAATGAAATAAAAAAATAAAGCATTTTGATTCGTTGATGAAATCAAAATGCTTTATATTATAGGTAACCGATTTTCTAGAAAAAAAATTCAGATGGAAAATAGAATTTAAAAAACTTCGATTTCGCTTTGAACTTTCAAAAAATGGCTTCAAATCGTACGAAATGTCATAAAATTGTTTGTAATAAATTCAAATCAGTCAAAAACCCTTTAGAATAATTTTAAACCGACTCAAATTTGCATATGAAAAATTTCATAGAGAAAATAAATAAGAATATACCAATAGACTTGAAAATATAAACGCTATTAATTGAGGGGATCAGAACAAAAAGTTTATTCTAGTCTACTTCAATTGTGAATAATTGAACGAAATCTCGTGTCACTGACTAATTATTCCACTAAACTTACAATTTTTATTTCCGGTGATTTTATTAAGTATATATCATCAAAAAAATTGACCGCAATTTATTTAAACCATCTGGGATCCTATAATCATCTCCCACAGCGTAGTTGAAAAGTTTTACTAAGTATTCGCGTGTCCGTAGGAAGGAAGAAGGGCTAAATTTAATTTCCGAAGGGTTATAGAACTAGGTAATAGAATAACTGCTTTGCGAAACCCCGCCGTAATTTTTCTATCAGGACGATGGTCCTTAATTTCTTTGTTCTTTGCGTCGATGACTATAATGGTTTTCTCTAAAAAGACCGAAAGTTGTGTATCAATAAGAGAAGAAAAAAAAACGGTACAACAATCCGAGTTTTGTGAACCTTCATCATTAGATGTTACGTCCTTTACCGCAATATATTCTCTTCCTGACAATGAAACACCTCGACCTTTTCCTCCCAAGTGAGGGGGTTGGATTCACAGACTGTAAAAGAACGCTTACCCCCAAAGCCACAATTTCCAACAACATGTTTCTTATTTAAGTAGCCTCAGAGCCTCCCTTAACGACAATGAGCACCGAATCCTCGGAGATCCTGCCTGCTTCCTTTTTCACTGTTCTCCGGTTTTTCGTTTTTCATCCCAGTTCGCTGACAGCTTAGTGGAAATTCTGAGAAATGACCTCAATTTTCCGCAGTTCCGAGTCCGTGCTGGACGGTCAGGTACCACGCAGGGCACGCAGCTAGACTCGTAATTCAATCAGTGAAATCGCCCTGGGAAGACAATAAAACCGGTGTAGAGCTTTACTGTCTGCAGCCGTTTGTGGTCGGTACGTAGATCTTTGTAACAACCACTGGGAGAATACGGCTGGTTTTCTCGAGGAAATGGGTACGAAGACGGTTTCCTCTCTTATTTCGAATGATCGAATCTCCATATTGTTCGAAGAGTCCATTAGTCGATAAATCCAACGATGACCCATTTAAAGAAGACGAGCATTCCGAAAGAGACCGAAATCAGAATGATTTGAATATTCAAACTCGTGGGTTTGATTGGTGTTTGTTATTCAAAGCAATGCTCGACCAGTGGTAGCTGGACTAATGAATTCTTGAAACACGTTCTGCACGGTCTCAAAGTCCTGCTGTGCCAATTTCTATCGCTGGAATTTTGCACCTTGAAGGATTGTCGATTATTCTACGTTCTTTCGCACGCGACTATAGTCACAGTCGAATCGTAATGTCGACTGAGAAGAACCCCGTGTGAACTAAGCACCCCATTTCCACACATTAGCATATAGTTTATTCAATTAAATACCGTGCGAGAGCTTTTCCACGTTGTTCGAAGGAGGATTACCGCCTCATACCTCATTTAACCGTACCTTGACTGTGGAATGAAACCGGATCTAGGTGTTAATTTAGTCTATCCTCTATCCCTCCGCGCCATTTTTCTTTGTCATGGAAATTTTCTCCGTTTATGAATTGATAAAACAGATAATGTCAGAGTATTTCGTTCGCTCACATAGGTACGCGGGGTATAGAGCGGAAAAAGAAGTTCCTGTGGGAAAAAATTTACTGTACCAAGGGTGAAATCTGTCCATATGGTCACCGCACGAAAGATCGAAGGGAAAATAACTCAAAGTTTGAGTAAAACGTTAAATTCAGATGAATGCTTGTCAATTCAACTCAATTCAACTTGATTCAACTTCAATTTCAACCTAATTCAACTGAGGTCGACTTAATTCAATTTAGTTCGACTCGATTCAACTTGAATTCGATTCTTTTCGAACCGAATTCGACTCTAATTCAATTCAATTCAATCTAATTCAACCGTATTCGACTCCAATTCAATTCGATTTCAACTTAGTTGAACTCAATTCAACTTCAATTCAATTCAATTCAATCTAATTCAATCTTATTCAACTCCAATTCAATTCGATTTCAACTTAGTTGAACTCAATTCAACTTCGATTCAATTTCAATTCAATTCAGTTTAACCTGATTCAACTTAATTGAATTTCAATTCAACCTGATTCAACTCAATTTGACTCAATTGAACTTGATTCAACTTCAATTCAAATCAATTCCAGCTCAATTCGACTTCAATTCAACCCAGTTCAAGCTGATTCAACTCAATTTGACTCAATTGAACTTGATTCAACTTCAATTCAAATCAATTCCAGCTCAATTCGACTTCAATTCAACCCAGTTAAAGCTGATTCAACTCAATTTGACTCAATTGAACTTGATTCAACTTCAATTCAAATCAATTCCAGCTCAATTCGACTTTAATTCAACTTAATTCTTTTAACTCAACGACTTCGATAGTTTTGCCATAAATTCTCGATGATTTGTTTTAATTCAAATAAATATCTGATTATTACGATTCAGTTCGTTTGGTTTTTTTCTGTTACTTCAAATTAATTCAGGTGAATGAAGAATTAGTTCAGGGACTATCGGACACGTCAATTCAACGAGTAACTTTCCTATCGCAAAATATGTGAAATTATGAGTGGATCTCTATCATCGGTCTAATATCAGCTATACGTAGGTTCCGCGAATCCTGATCATCTACCGACATCGACATCGCGAAATTACTCCATGTAATGAAATTCACTTAGTACGGCTTGACTACGGGTCAGGTTGTCATGGTGACCGTGACGTGGTTTTACTTTTTCACCATGAATTTCATGATCCCCGATATGATTACGCCCTGGGTAACAAGAAAACAAGACGCCGATATTTCTCACGAGCTTTTCTTCCCTTCTGTTTATTGATGAACAATAGTTATATCACATTAAAGAATCGACAAGCTATGTGATCAATAGTATATTATGCACCACGGGAAGGAAGCAGGCGATTTTTGGCGAGCGCGGATTTTGCAGAACGAGTTGCAATTCGAGGGCGCCAAAGGCGCCCGAGAGTGAAGACGAGTTCTGCAAAATGCGCGAGACAAAACGCCTGCTTCCTTCCCATGGCACATATGTTATTTTTTACCACATATGCATTAAAAACGAGAGAAAGTGAGGTTAGAACCACGAGAATGGTGTTCTCCACTGGGGGCAGCACTTTCTTAGCTTATTTCATCGTTACCATGGTTACGAGAGGTTTTTATCCC
Organism: Euura saliciscinereae; assembly: GCA_018420115.1. Taxonomy (NCBI): domain Eukaryota; kingdom Metazoa; phylum Arthropoda; class Insecta; order Hymenoptera; family Tenthredinidae; genus Euura; species Euura saliciscinereae. The sequence continues at coordinate 10,211 of JAFFZH010004033.1, forward strand.
TGCTGCCAAAGTTTTTATCCCTCTTGACAAGTTTTTATCCCGTTTTATTGAAAAGAGAAGAAAACTGTGACTTCCATCCCGTTAAGGAGGGCAAAAAACACGAGTTTTTAATCCATGTGTGGTAAAAAAGAATTTTTCGTTATGATTAAACCTCCAGTCAAACCTACAGGAAAAAAAAATAATTATTCCAATTGTATCGTGAAGTGAATTACAAGATCTCTCAATCCCCTCGCGGTCTAAAGACATCCTTGTTGATGGTGCTCGACAGTTAAAAGCCTCGAGGGTTTTGAATTAGCAGGATTTTTTAGTACAATGAGAGGATTTTCATATATTTGAGTGAAAACAATCTCATCTCTTCCGTCGTCCGCAAAGAAACTCTGTTTTGTGGAATGGCGAGGTTGAATGTGAGCAAAATTCAGACACGGTTCGCAAACGCCGAACGTATTATATTGGATGATGAAGCGAGCGATCGCATATTTAGCAGAATTGAAATAAGGGGACCAGTACAGCATGATTCAAGAAATTCTCCATACTCCAAAAATCATTAATATCATATCCAAGGTTCATTCCATTCGAAAAATGGACTTTTTCAAAAATCACTTGTCGTAAGGTTTCAAGCACACGGTTCATCCGATTATGTTTCTCGACGTTTCATTTTCTCCGGAAAGCAATCTTTCATCGTTTCAATGAGGGAAATTGGAAAACAAAATTTGCAGACCAAGTTATCAGCAAAATAGTGACTAGATTGTCGCTAAATTTCGATAACTGACCATAACTTATCACAGGATTTTTTTTTCTCAGTTTCCCTCATTCAAACGATGAAGAATTGCTCTCCGAAGAAAATGAGACGTCGATAGACATTATCGAATCAACCGTGTATCCGAAACCTTACGACAAGCGATTTTAAAAAAAGTCAATTTTTCGATCTGTAATGAACTTCGGATAAGATGATGATGATTTTTAGAGTAAATTATGGTAGGTAAGGGCGATTTTGGTATACGCGAAGGTTGCAGCGAGTATTCGTATCCAAGGGAACCGGGCAGATCAGGGTCTGCAAATACACGGACATGATTAATAGCCATATTTCCATGAACTGACGGCGGAAAACACGCGTACAAACTCCTCCGATTTTCCGGATGTCGCACGTACAATCTGACACCCGGTGTCGCCCTTATTTTGCTAAACATCACGTATCCTTAATCCAATCGTGCCGTACCGTCGCACCGTGACAGATGCATGTATTCCGCAACATGACATACAGAGGAAGACGCGTGTCCCGATGTTACGATGAATGGACCAACTGAATTCACACCACCAATCGCGAAATTTGATGAAATGATTTTCAAAATTATAACTGAAGCATAGAGAAATTATTCCTGTCTTTCGACAGTTTTTAACATTTGAGGGTTACCTTTGAAAATCACTTTGAGAGCTTGACGAATGTTTTTTAGTGAACTTGATCGCATCGACGGCAATATGGAAGAACGTGACATCTCAAATTGTGCCAGAAGAAGGTGAAATCTCCTGTGTTTAAGGATAAGATATGTCACGTTCTTCTGCCACAATTTGAGATGGCACGTTCTTCCATACTGCCTTCTCGAAATTCGAGATTTAAAGTTTCATTTCAACGTTCAATCGAAATCAAACTTTCGGTGGACCTGTTGCAACATTTTATTTAAAAAAAAAAGTATTAACAAGGATGCAATATACTTTTTGGTCCTGGCAGAATGAATTCCTGAGCTTTCCATCATCAGGGAGGGAGTTTTGTGTGTAAGTCATCAGGACTCGCGGCACTATCTTCAATGGGTCGTTCAAACTGCCTGACACCGTGCATTAGCGCGTATTAATCAAAGTTAAATCCCTAATTCGTTATCCCCCAGGTTGTGGGTTGGGTTGAAGCGTCGCAGTTGACAGGAAATATATTGGAGGTGTTTCACAGTCGCTTCCGTTAGCTACCCGAGTTTCTGAGATTAGCGTAATCATATCTTCTGGTGATCTACGACTCATTGTCAGCGATTATTCATGGTAATACTCGACGAAAATTACCACCGAATTTCGCGATTGGCCTCAAAATGATCAAATGTTAAAATAAAAACTACTACACTCTGATTGATTCTTTGGGAGTGAGTAATTTCTCTCTGATATCGAGATGGAAACTTTGCGTGGAAACTTAGAAATAGGACAAAGTCGACTTAGCCAATGAGGTAAATAGTTATGTGACGATATGTTACCGCATGGTAGGTCGATATAGTTATTATAACTATGTTAACGACTCGTTTCAAAGTTTACTGACAAAGTTCTCCCCCGCGACCTATTACCGCCAGACTCCACTTTGGCCTCTAAATTAGGCAGCAATATCATATTCAACTAGGTATACGAAAACTTGCCAATTTCTGAGGCTACAATTTACCATTAATATCGTCCATTTTAGTTTTTAGGACTACTGTGTCACCTTAGATGGGTTTTTTACCTTTTTTTCTGTATTTCTCATCATCATGATCAGGCAGCAGACAAACTGTTAAAATACTATTCGCCTTGATCGATTTTGTGATGACGGCATTATTTCGTATACAACTTATAAAAATTGAGTTGTTTCACGTTAAAACAGTTCATAAATAATTCCCTTGTGCGTTCAAACAGACGGGAACGAATATTGAGTCTTGTTTATTCGTCGACAAACAGCTCAGATGAGTACTTTCTTCTTGTGAATTGATACTGCGTCTGAAGAGTATTCATTGTAAATCGACTTGGACCGAAAGTACTTCGTATGTACATCAGTAGTCGAGAAGTACTTTTTGTGTATCGAATCGGCTGAGAATTTACTTTCGTTGCGCGTTCGAAGAGAGTAAGAAGTACTTTCTGGTAATTTGAACAGTCAGAAAGTACTTTTTGACCATTCAAACTTATCAACAAGTACTTTCTCTGGGCATTAGGAAAATTCAAAAGTACGTTTAGATCGTGTTGAAACAACTGTAAAGTACTTCCGTTGTGTACGAAAATAACTGAGAAGTACTCGTTGTGAATTGAAAGAGGGGATGAACAGTACTATTTGGTTATTTCAGCAGGTGAAAAGTACTTTATGACAATTCAAACTCATTGAAAAGTGCTTTTTCTGTGCATTAGGCAAGTTCAAAAAGCACGTTTACATCATTGAACTTGTAAAGTAGGTACTTTCGTTGTGTATAAAAACAGCTGCTGAGCTTGTGTATTCTTCACCTGTATTTCTTTATTTCTCATCTTCTGTTCATCAAGTTGTAACAAGAAGTATCAAACTTCGATGAAGTACGTAATTGGGAAAAAGGTGACTCGATTATAAATTGCAACAGGTTGCGATTAATCAGCGATAAACAATTTCATACAACCAGTTAATTACGTCGTTAATTGAACGTCTGATGAATCCTCGTTGTACAGAATCGAATCCTTCGAGAATTCAAGAGCGTCCGGGTTGCAGCGTTGATATCGAATTTCAATTAATCACGAGTTTTTCAACGTTGAAAAATACGCGCCTCGCACTATTTCCATCTTCTATATATACCCACCCACATCCCAGGGACAATCTATCAGACGTGACTTGGCCCGCGACATCGATTTATCTCAACAGTCAGACGTTCTTCGTGTGCGTTTAGTCAAAGATGAAATACGAAAAATTACTGCTTGCACACACATACAAAATCGCGATTTTATTCATCCGCGAATAGTCGACAGTCGAATTTATAGCCCGTCAGATAGGGATCAACCCCTTTCCGCGTGGCGCTTCGCCCCTGCCGGTCTAGATAGAATGAAAAATTCCGCTTCCAAATTGCAACAGAAAAAAATTGTTCACCTTCGATATATATATAAGTCGTGGGGAAATCGATATTGGACTCAACACCCACCGTATGTATCTACGATTAGCCGAATGAAAAAGGCGTGGGATTTTTCATCTTGTTGCAGTAATTGATTCAGAGATAAAAAAAAGGGATGGAAAGATATGGAAATAATCGGAAGGTATTTTTTCCAAGATTGATGTGTTTTCTTGAACTCTTTTCCTGGATGTAGGAAAAATTTGACGAGAAGAGATCCGAATTCAGAATTCTTTTCCAATACACACTATACAAGATCGAACCAATAACTCGGCAAATTACAGCAGTATTGGATTAATAATCAACACGTAATTGAACTTGAAGCTTTGTCTTCTCATTCGAAATAATAATCTCGTTCCATCTCTGAATGAAAAGTGAAAGTCAATTAATAAGGAATACCCTTCAAGTCTCTCCTCATTTCTGATAAGAAAATGGCAATCGGTGTGAGCAAACTTCGTGTAGAATATAAATCATAATATCTGACTATATAGTGCCTCGAAGTTTATTATGTTATATAATTGAATTATTGGATCAGTTGAGAAATTATCACTCGAAAAAGGGATCAAGTAAAATTTAAACATACTTGATTAATTGCGGTTCCAAAATGATTATTTTTATTGAATCAATTGGTCAAATCGAACACATCGAGCTTTTTTTTTTTTAGTCACAAAGCTTGTAAAATTCTTCTGAAATTCGATTAAACAGGCCATATAAAATTCTAACGATGTCATCATAGCCAAGAAACTCAAGTTGAGACTTGATTGACGAAATATGAGTGGCAGGATTCAGTTTCAGTCACGACCAAACTAGACACCGTTCACAGATGTGAAATGCGAGCTTTCTTATAACGAGCCACGACCCGCTGATTTTTACTGTACTTACCGATTCTCCAGAACAACTTTGAAAGGGATTAAAGAAATAAATAATTAAATAACAATTGTAAACTCCCAAAGCGGATGAAACATTGAGAGCAGACTTTCATCTCGGTCCAATTAAGACAGAAGAATAAAAAGAGCGGGATAAATAAATCGGAAAATTCAAACTTTGTTCATTTTTGATAATCAGGTGACTGAATTCAAAGACTTATCTTCACACCTTTCAGTATGAATGAGCTCCGGGTGAGCGATAGTCGTGTCTTCGATAAAGATCGTGGAAACCCCTGAATCTTCGCCAAGGAATTTACCTACCCTTAAAACGAATGCGGAATGGATGGGCATCTTATATCGCTTCCCATGAACGAATATATTCACCAAACGACCTGTGAAGAAGGGATGGGATCCGCGATATATGAGTCGATCTTTTTTCCCTTAAATTCACTCACGCAGACAGAAAAATGTCTTATAGCTACGATGATTAGTAACTTTTCCAAAGGTCTTATTAAAAAATTTTGATCCAATTTCCAGTTTCAAAGAAATTCGAAGGGGGGTTCAGCCTCAGAAGAAAATGTGACCAGCTAATATGATTATATTACTGAAAAAGCTCATCCTTTGAGACATTTTGTTTTTCTTATTTTTTTCATATCTCGAGAACATAATTTTGAAGAAAAAGAGTTTTAAAAAATATAAAAATTACCCCCATAAAAAAACAAAAATTACCGTCTGTCTGTCTTATTAGAAAATTTTACAGCTTAAGCTCTGTGTAATGAAATGGAAAAACTTCAATGAGAGATTTTGTAGGGAGAAAAGTCGAAGCTTTATCTTGAAAGCGTCATTCCCACCCCATTTTCATCACTACTTTTTTTCAACAGGATTCTCTAATAATGAATCTCGGTTTGAGATTAAGAAAAGGAGACTGGTAGCGGTAATTAAAACAAAACTTCACTCAGACCTAATTGGCTATCACAGCGACATACTTAACGTTCGCAATTTCACGCCACGTGGTTTAAAATTGAAGAATAACATTTTCGGGATTTTTGAAAATCCGTTGTTAATCCGACCACCAGCTCACTCCCCGAACTTGCGCTTATTAGTTTTTCTATTCCCCACAAAGTCAGTTAATTTGAGTTGAGAATATTTTCAAACTTTAATTTTAAAGTTTGGTACAGACTCCCTAATTTATACCCAATTTCGTTTTCGCTTTACCTTCTTTCTGTCTTGTTCTTCTCGTTCTGAAGAATCTCTAATTAAATTTCCTCCACTAATAATAGCGTTCCTTCTTTCATTATTTCATCAGACATCGTGTAATCGCTGTAACTCATTTACGACCAGAACCAACCCGTTTTAAACACCGTATCGTCAGCGCATAGCAATTCGCCCCGTAAAAATAACGCGATTCGCGTATCTAAGTTATTGCGTCGTTCAACCGGCGCCAAATTCAAGCCGTGATAGAAATTAATGAGCCCTAAATTGAGGGAACAGAAGCAAAAAGAATTAAATTAACGAAGCGTGTCTCAATGTATGGTGTGAAGTACCTTAATCGTATTATAGCTAGTTACCGATATAATGAGGACTCCGGTGCTACATGAAGCCTGTAACAATCACAATGACTGAGTGGAATGGTCCATGGACACATCCCTGGTCGAAACCTGATGCGGATAATCGAGGACGCGTGAAAGTCACCCGGTCAACCCTTGTTAGAGGATGGTACACGGTCAATTTAGGCCGCGCTGGATAACGCCAGGGGCTAGTAGATACGATACTGCTCGTCAAATTTTTTATCTTCTCATATTTTCTATTCATTCAAGAATAGGAAAGTTTCATGCATTTTTTTTTGTATTCTCTCATCCGATGATTTGATGATTAGGATTGATAAAATAGTGTATCATGCACCAAGGGAAGGTTTATGGATCATGGATGTATGGAGTCAATTACAGATATATTGTTAATAATAAATCCTGTATAACGAGGAACCAATTAAAAATTTCCTGTGGACGTGGGATGAGGACAAAAAGACGGAGAAATTATTACTGTCGGACATTTGGTTCATGTATTTTATTTTCAAAGTTGGGCTGCTTTGAAGCTTCGTGTACCAAACTCGCAGAATGCAAATGGACTTCAGAGTGTTTTTTTTTTGTACTGATCTTTCGAATGACTGAGTTTTAGTCTACAATTATGTTCTCTCGGCGGTTAATTTATATCCACCGTTGAAAGAGAAAGTTGTCATCAAAGTTTGATCAAACGTGAGATGTGAAAAGATTATTGCAAAACGATTTTGAAGTTTCGATCTTTATCTCTTCCCCTCTCCTCCCATCCACCGCTGAAAGTTGTTGAAAAAAGCGTTTCCTTCAAAACGTATTTTTGAATCTGCTTCACAACTTTCACTTTCCGAGTTATTCGAGTTCGAACGTATTTATGCAGATGAACGTAGTGGTTGGTTTGTAGATACAATCACCTTCCGCTATCGGATTATCACACGGTGCTATTTGCACTCGTACACATGCTGATTCAATTGTGTGGAAACTGTTGTTTTCAGTCCACTGAATTTATAGTAGGTCAAAGTTCTCTAACCCCATTCAATTTCCTTCGAATGTTCAATAATTCGAGGAGCGAAAATTCTTGGATGGACTTTGAAAGAATAATTTGAAGAAGGAAAGGTCAGGCAACAATTCTCCTGCAACGAAAATTCGAAATCGCTTATCATTCAAGTTGTCATTCAGACTTCAGACAGCTGTCAGAGTAATTAATTCGAGAATTAATTATTCCTTGGCCTATTCAAAAGAGTAAAAAATGTAGAACTTTCCCATTATGCTGTTGAATAGTTTTCAATATATTGTTGAATCATGGATTGGGACATCAAAACCCTTTTTCTTTAACGGAACACAGTTTAATTCAGTATATATTAATCGAGTTACTTAAGGGGTTATATCCGAGTAGAATGCGTGAAAAATGGGCGAATTTTAGGAATTTTTTTCTCA